>VXAZ01000788.1:0-60768 GCA_013399875.1 Gymnorhina tibicen
TTCATAGTACAGAGCAGTATCAGGAGGAACATTATCATTTTTCAGATTGCATTTGTTATTACAGTCAACAATAAAGTCCTAAACTATTCTGATTTGTGAAACTCTTCTGTCTTTCAGCCTGCTTTGAACTTGACAAGAATGGAAGCCTATGTCTTCACTGTGCCACATGAAGAATTCACATAACATTGACGTGAGTTCCTACTGTTGGATTAACTAAATCAATTTTAAGAACTTCTATCCTCTTCTGATATTCCCAGCATTTATACAAATCCCTTCATAGAAAACTGTCATTAATGGCCTACCCAGTATGAGTCACTGATATGGGTCNGAGACTGGCATTTCAGGGAAGTAGTCATCACAATAGACATCATATAAGAAGTTAAATAAACAAAACTATTTAATAAAATAATTTATAATATGAAAAATATTTTTTGTAGTATTTGTCTACTTGCTTTCTAAAAGAGAATGGAAAAAGAAAAGGAAAAATAGATAAATCTCCTTTAAATCTATTCTCTGGAGTAGTTTCATATCCATCTCTGTAGATGTTCTGCTTCTTGCTTAATCCTTTAATCTTTTTCTGTTAACAGCCGTACTTTTAGGTCCCTCCTGAATTTTTACCAAGGAACAACTTTCAATGGTATTTTGATATTTATTTAATGACTTTGGAAGGTTTTCTCAGTCTTTTCTGGAACTGTACCTTCCTTCTGAACTCTTAGACTACAACTTAATTGATAAAGGTAATGTAAATGTGTCTTTTTATTATTTTCTTTCTTTGAAAACTACATCTGAGCAATCTCACCTTTTCAATGCCCAGCTCAAGAAATATCAGTGATGGGCACCACTATGCAATGTCCTTTTCTCTGGCAATCAGGTTGGTCAAAAAAGATTGACCTTTAGTGAGTCCATGCTAACTACTCCTGATAACCTTCTTCTCATTCATGTGGATAAAGATGTCCTTTAGAATGAATATATTCTATATGAAGATATGAGACAATTCATATAATATTTTTATCATTCTTGAAAGATTGGAGACCTTTGAAGCTTGGAGCTTGGAGCTCCTGTTTTGAAGTTGGAGAGTCTTGATAAAACATGATTTTTGACAA
This sequence comes from Gymnorhina tibicen, assembly GCA_013399875.1. NCBI lineage: Eukaryota > Metazoa > Chordata > Aves > Passeriformes > Artamidae > Gymnorhina > Gymnorhina tibicen. The sequence goes on from VXAZ01000788.1 coordinate 1,104, forward strand.
GAGATAAGACCCTGTTTAGGAGAACAAAACACATGATTTTAACTTTCAGCACATAACTCTGCTGTTTTAGTTGGACTTAAATATTTGGTTAAGCACAATAAGAATTGTCAGCTGGTTTTTAAATTTAGTTTAAAGATGGCACCTAGAAAATCAAGATGAAAGCAGTAAAATTAACATTCAGGGTCCCACCTACAGTGTTATATGTTGAATGTCGAATATATTTTGTTTTTATATTGAGCTCACAATAAGCAGAAAAAAAAAAAGCCATAGCTTTTCTAGTCTGTTAAGCTAAAATATGAAACTTGTCACTTGTTAAATGAAACTTGCTTATCTGTTTGAAATTACACATTACACATCTGTGTTTATAATGAGCAAAAATATGTCTAAAGAAAAAGTCCCATTAAACTATGTCATTTTTCTGAAAGACTAGTTTTCCCCAATTCCTTCTAGGAATAATTGATATAAATTGTATTAAAAAGATATTGTCCAAATGTCCTTGGAAGTTTAATTGTGTGGAAGATGAAAATGAAATTGACAGTAAGTACCAATAGCTTCTTGAACTTTATTATTCTTTGTTTTTTTTTTCTAAGGTATTTGCATTTAAAGAGTTGAAAACAAACAAAATTCACAATATAATTTCTTTTATTTGATTATTTTCTGCTGAAAAATAGGAGGAACTTTCACTTCCTCCTCCGAATGAAAATTCCATGACAGATAACAAACCATTCAGTGTGTATTCACCACTAATAAAAACATCATTTATTCAAGCTTCTTTTCTGAGAAATCCATAGAATCTACTATATAGCCAAAAGTACCCGATAGTGTTGTTTAAAAGCATCATGTATTAAGAAACCAAACAAACAGTAATGATGAAATACTTGGGACCTTAATGTCATGTTTTGACAGAAATGACTGCAAACCCACATATGCTTCCCTTATGTTGCATGATGTATATTTAAATAGGAATACAGGCAGACATGAAGCTTTATGCTGTGCCAATGGTGCTCATTATCACAGTTATACCCCTGGAATACATGACAGTTTTTGTTCACTGTATTAATGGATAAGGTTATAAATCACAGCTTACAGTCACAGCTGTATGCTCTGTGTCTGCATGAATCTTTGGCCTGGAAGGCATGGTATAAGTACTAAAACTAAAATGACCTAAAATAATAGTACATGGAAGACATATTTGCTAGAGTCTAATCTACTCTCTCAATTTTCTGCTATTTAAAATCTAATTAATGAAAGAAACTTATTGTAAACTCACTAAAGCTGCTAAATCATATCAAATAGATAAAACAGTGGCAGACAACAAATAGCAAGTAAAATGGAAGAGGACTGCCCATCAACTGCTGATGTACAGTATTAAAACTTAAGATATTATGTGGTCACCCACAGAAGGAGTTTGCAATTTTTGAACCCAGCAATTCCATTACCAGCTTGGAATTGGCTGGAAGGCTCTCACTCAAAGAGTTGCTCAATGGCTCAATGTCCAAGTGGAGAACCAGTGATGAGTGACATTTCTCAGTGTTGGGACTGGCACTAATAAATATCTTTGTTGGTGACTTCAACAGTAGGATTGAATGGATGCTCAGCAAGTTTGCAAGACAACACCAAGCTGTGTGGTGCAGTCAATATGCTGGAGGGAAGGGATGACATCCAGAGGGACATTGGCAGGCTTGAGAGTTTGGCCTGTGCATACCTCAGGAAGTTAAAAAAGGCAAGCAGAATTCAGACTGTGCAGAGAAAAGATTGAGAGCAGCCCTTGGGAGAAGGACTTGAGGGTGTTGGTGAATGAGAAGCTCAACATGAGCTGGCAATGTGCACTTGCAGCCTGGAACTTGGGGTAAGAGAAGCTTGTCCAGCAGGTCGAGGGAGGTGATTCTGCGCCTGTACTTCACTCTCACAGGGTTCCCAACATAGGAAGGACATGAACCTCTTGGAGCATGTCCAGAGGAGGCCACAAACAAGATCAGAGAGTTGGTGCACCTCTACTATGAAGACAGGCTAAGAGCGTTGGGGCTGTTCAGTGTGGAGAAATAATGTTTCAGGGAGACCTTATAGCAGCCTTCCAGTACCTGAAGGAGACTGACAAGAAAGATGGAGAGGGATTTTACAATGATATGTAGATGCAGGACAAGGGCTAATGCTTCAAACTGAAAGAGGGTGGATTTAGGCTAGATATTGGGAAGAAATTCTTTGCTGGAAGGTGTTCAAGGTCAGGTTGGATGGGGTCCTGAGCAAGCTGGTCCAGTGGGAGGTATCCCTGTCCATGATGGGGGGTTAGAACTAGATGAACTCTAAGGTTCCCTGCAACCCAAATTATTCTATCATAAATCCCTGTTTATGCCTGTTTCAGCAAGTAACCCATTTGCAGAAGAATGTCTTCATTTTACCTTGCAATAGAGGCAGAAGGTGGGAGGTTTTATAATATCAGAATATTTGTAACACTGATAAATATTAATGTGGCAATCTTAGATATGCACTGTGTGAAACTAAAAAAGGAGAATACATTAAAACCAAAGCGAATTATATTAGAATGCTAATTCTTCAAATCAACACTGAGTCCTGGGCTAGTAGTCTTATATAAGTAGATTTTTATACTTTTGTTAACTTTTTGAGGTGACTTCTATTAAGCTTGAAAACTGTGGAGGAGGAACACTGAGACAATGAAATGAAATGGCAGCAGAATACTTCTCAAGTAAGATTACACAGCCCTTTGATAAGAATATTGTGTTCCAATCTGTTAATAGCAATTTTTTTCTACTTATTGCAGCACTTGAGATATCTTGGAGAAGTTTAACAGAGTATATATCAGGGGTACAAAACATGAACCAGGCTTTGAAAAAGCTATATATCCTAGAGGAAGATGAGTTATAAGACACTTAAAAATATTTATTGCTTTAAAAAACCGTATTATTTTTAATAATTTTTAAAATGTTGAGATAATAAATGGTACCAACTGTAACTGATATTTTTTAATTCCAAAATGGTGGAAAGGAAGATGTAATTCAAGTCTTATGAGGCATAAATTTCAAAACAGGATGTCTTTATCTATGTGGATGTATGAGTAGTTCAAATAAATGATTAAATTATTAATTATTCCACCTCATAGAAAGTAGTCTTAACAATTATCATGACATTATCTTATGTTCTCCTGGGACAAAGAAGAAATATTGAATAAGGAATGTCTCCTATGCAAAAAAGTTCTTTTGATATTAAACAAAGCAAAATTTTTAATACTATTCTTATTGAGTGTTTCAATGTATATAAAAATATTTCAAAATAAAGCCACCTATCTTCTATTCTTTCACACAGTCCCTGCCTTTTGCCACTGTGCTTTAAGAGCAGGAGATGTACCTGCAGTTACCATCTCTTAACCTCATGGGTTTTTGTGTCATTTTTTTTTCACAATAAAGAAAATTAAGTTCTAAAATTACATTTTCATCCAGACTTATCCCATCTTCATCCATTTAGCTTGTTCATATGAAATTCAAGGACTTCTAGAGTGAATGGGACAGACCACAGTGCTAAATGAACATTTCTGCCTTTGCCAGCCAAGGTGTGACTAGAAGATTCCTCAACTCATGGATAGTCAAAATCCATTTTTAAGGCTTTTCAGTTTCATGAGATTTATAAACACAAACACAAAAACTGAGACAATGTAAATAAACTTCACAATTAACTGGAAACATACTACAGGTTTTGCAGAGGTAAACGACAAAGATAACCTGCTCTATTTACAAATTTATGGAACTCTTAGAGAAGACTTCAGATTTCAGAACTGAAGGTTCAAAACAAAATGCAGAATAAGTTTAAATAAGCAACTTGCATTAATAAGACAGTTGTGTTAAATGAGTTGCTTTTATCAGGAGAAAAAAAGCAATAGAACTGGAGAGCTGATTTAAATTTGTAATGATAATTCAACAAGATTAATATGTTCTTCTGTATTTCAAATGAAAGCTCTAAGAAACATAATTGGTTAAAGTGGTTTTGAATCAGATACTGTAACATGACTAGAAGCTAAAATATTTTTTTAATTACTATTGTCTAGAACACTTCTATGCTAGTGTAAAATTTTCCTCACTTGATCTTTTCTATCATAGGCCCAAGAACGTTTCTCAGTTTTATAGTTACAGAGATTTCCTGGATAATGATTCCTATAGAAGAGAGATGAGTCTAAAAGAGCTCCCCAGCGCATCTGAGGAAAATGAAGATCATAACTGTTTTGGGATGAGCGATCCTATGAAAACCCTGAGGCTGTTCAGATTAGAACATTTGAAAAAAGAGTAATTATTCAAGATGACTATTTGATATTGTGTTCTTTTTCTTATTTTTAACATACAATTTTTTTGTTTTTCTGTGCTTGGTTTCAGTTCAAGATTGATATCTCAACTAAGGTATGTGTATGGGGGCAAAGTATTCAAAATCACATTATGGTCAATGGCAATGTAGTCAATAAAGTAACTGGAGAAACTCAGATCACATGTAGTGGGCACCTTGACTGTATCCCTTCAACCCTAAGATTTTCATTGTAAGGAGAATTTGCTTTGGCTAGAGTCTTTTCAATTACCATGGCTAGAAAAAGCCCTTAGCAGTCTAAATATGTTATATGTACTCCTGAAATACACCTTTCAGTGTAGTTTCATCAAAAATCAGCTCTCTGAGCTCCAAGACCATGCTAGCTTGCAAAATAAATTTCAGTTTGTAGATACAGTTGGGACATTTTTTGCTTTTTATGCAACAACGTTAATGTAATTAACTTGTGGTGCTCATCATTGGAACTGTGGCAGTTTTAATTTACTGCAATTAGCTGTGTTGACCAAAATGAGGATTCAGTAATCTGAATACAAGTTTTTACAGATATTTGAGACACTCTATTGTTCCTTTTAGATCCCTGGTTGCTACAAAATAGTCTGGCTTCTCTAAAAAGGTCTTATGACATATTTACCTGTTCCAGAGCTCTAGTGCCAGTGTGCCCCATTACAACATAGTCAATACACATACTATCAAGGGATAAAAGTCCCCTTGTTTTAATCTGGTTTCTGAAAAAATTTTGCATCTATTATCTGAGTCACAGATGATCATTTATATCAGGAACTTGAAAACAATATATAAAGAAAATATTCTTTATCTCCTGATTTCATTTTTCCTAATGAGAATGAGACATCACATTGATTTGTCAGTGGTCAATCCATTAGCTACAAGGCCTATATAGCTTTACTTACCAAGTGGTATTACTTAAATAGAAGATATAAAAATAGTTTGAAGTTGTATACACAGTTCTGTGGGGAAAAAAAACAACTGAATGGTAACATAACAAAAAATTACAGTCTTCTTACAAGGACATCTTATTACACAGTTTTCCACTAAAACCACTTCAGAATGTGGCTCATTATGTAGCTCACTAATGGCATTTCAGACCCTCAAAAATGTCAGAAACTTCAACATTGAGTTCAGATGAGTTTTGAACTCAAGAGAAAGAGGTTCCTCACAGCTTGAGATCATTAATTTGCAAGCTATTTGTCAATTGCATGGTAAGCAGATGGAATGTACTCATCAGGGCGCAACTTAAATGTGAAACAAATTAAAAAGAGAGAAAATTTAAAATTATGTCACCAAGCTGGGAGGACATCCAAATACTTCTAGCCATGAGAATTAAATAGATCTGAAGGTGATCTGACCAAAAAAAAAAAAAATATATATATACATAGAATGAATACTATGAAAGCAGTTCTCATTCTTTTTCTGAATTGTTCTGATTTAAAATACAAGCCAGCATCATGATCCAATACTCCTATGTAAACTGAATTATAATAAAATAATTAACATTAATCCTTTCAGTCTTCAAGCTTTCTTTCATCAGAATTTAATATCCCTCAGGTCTGATATGTAGAAGTGGAAGTATTTATGGTAGTCACCCTTTTTTTGACAGCTTCTGTTTGCAACTTGTTGTCTCAGGTAATAGTAGGAGAGGGTACCATGAAATATTGGAATACATACTAATAATGTTACATGTAAGGATTTCTCTTTTCTATTTTTTGGTGCTATATGTAAGATTTTTTATATTCTGTATATTCCTGTGTATGTAAGTACATGTACATGTGACAATATGTCTATCTCTGTGTGTTTAGGTAGTTAATTCATACAGTCCTGAGGGTAGATTAGGCTTCAGTGCTTCTGTTATTTGTCCCGCAATGTATCTTTTTTTTTTTAAACAAAATACATATGTATATATATTAAACCCAACTTCGAATGTGCTTTATCTCCTAAATTAAAATTTTTAGTCCTGTGATTTAAGGAAAAAAATCTTAACAGTAAGATAAGATTGGTCCATTCTTCTTGGTTACATTTTGTTTTGTTTTTCAAATCTGTATTACTATTCATAAATCTAGACATCTGGTTGAACTGTAAAACGATGGCAATTTTTCATTTCAGTATGTCATTAAGATATTACACCTGAATTTAGTCACTCACCGCAAGTATAAAATGTAATTTTTATTAAAGTCAAAATCAGCTTTGGGATTTAATCTTTCTTGATTGGTTGGAACTTTTACAAAGCTTATATGGGTGATGAAATTAGATCTAATTTACCCAGTTTGATGTATCTCCCCAGTCACATTTGCAAAGATGGAAATATGTTAAATGAGTTACATAGATGAAGAAAAAAGACGTCCCTTAAGAAATTCCCCTTGATGTATATAATTAAGTGTCTTGTTAGAGACAACTCTGGTGATTTTCTTCTGCTAAAACAATATTTTCTCTTAATTTATTCTAATTAAGCAGATTGTCATGAGGTCACTTATTTGGCTGTTCATCATTCTTTGAAGTTCTTTCTATGAACCAAACACGAAGTGGCACAATTATTCCTGTCAAAGCCAAGGCTTTCTACTTCAATATTGAATGTATTGAAACTATTCTTTTCTATTTCTGTTACTTCAGCAGAAAAATCACTGAGCTAGTCATGTCAAGTGGTGACTAACTTAGACAGTCAAATGCAGAGAAGAGAGTATCGTGTAGCACAGGAAAGCCTCAGTAACTGTGGGTTCCACGATGTGTGAATCTCTTGTTGATTTCTCACCTGTTACTTTGCTGTGCCTTAAACCAGACCTCCCCTGATGAGGGAGGATTTGAGATCCTTGCCAGGAATCCCAAGTACTAATGAGACATCCATCGCTCTCTGCTTTCAGATAGTTTATTAAGTCTTATCAGAGAAGTTAAGAATAGAGCAAGGAGTACAGCAGAGAGTGTGGAGAGTTCTGAATGTTCTTAAAATGTCCACTGAATGTCCACAGAATCAAGATAACAGGGCCTTTTTAAAGGTAAATTACCCAATAAGGACTTAAAACAAAAGATATTTTCATTTATCTACCAATACTTAACAAATGCCCACCGGAACTGCAGAATTTTTCATCCAATCCTTTGAAACTGCTTTTACTGCAGAATATGGAGGGATAGAAGGAGCAGAAGAAACTTAGAAACTACAGCAATCCTCCATTTTGGAGTTTTTTGCTCTTTATCTATTTGCTACATTAATAAACCCAAAACCTTTAGATTTTCACCCTGTGATAACTTTACAAAATATTCTATCATCTAATTTTACTGAAAAGGTTAGCAGTTTTCTTCCATGGACAAAGGTCAAATACAGTGCCTTCCAGGGGGGTAAAATTATTTAAAATTATTTAAAATAGGCAGAGGACGTTCTTTCTGCCTTCTGGATTCCCACAAGTAACAAAACAGAAGAGACTGTTGCACAAAACACACCTTCCCGGGACAACCCCTTTTCTCTGGACTACTCTTGTGCCTCCTTCATCCTCAGCCCTCAGCCCCAGGTCCACAAATGGGATGTTTTTCAGATGGTGATTGCGGAGGGGGACAGAGCTGAAGCTGGAGCAGGGGAGGCAGCAGTCGCTGGTCCCAGGGCAGGGGTTAAAGCAGTAACACCCAGCCCAGGCCATGGTGAGGCTGAGCCACCTCTCTGAGGGGTCAGCGCCGGGACCAGGGCATCCCACTGATAAAGGCAGAAATAATTTTTACTGGACTACAAGTGATGTGTTGTAGACATCCCTGAAGACCTCAGGATACAAATTATGTGCACTTGAAGGCAAAAACTTAAATTTAGGATTATCACAATTAGATAGACTGATTTCCTATATAATATTTGCTTAACTTGCAATTGAAACAAACTGAAGTGCTAGCAAAAGGAAGAGGAAAGGAAAAATCAATTTACCAAACCCCTACATTTTATTGCCTGAAAATTTTAAAAGATTGAGAATCCTCAGTCTAGTTGCATTGTTACTAATTTAGATTATTTTCCTGTATATAAGTAGTTTTCAAATGGAATAATTAATCTGAGAAAAAGTAAAATACAAATAATGAACTAACGTGGAAAAACACGTTGCTGAAACTGTATAATGTTTACTATGTATGGCTATGTCTATGTATATGTAATGGTCTTTTTTATTCAGCATTAACACCCTTGGTTTTGGTGCGAAATTGTCAAAAGAAATATCAGATGTCTCCATTGTGAATAAAATTTTACCCTGCACATTGAAATTAAGGTGGCATTGGAATACGATAGCAGAAGAGTAGACCAAATTTTTTTAATATAAAATATTTTGTAATTAGGTTTTGAAACAAAAAAATCTACTGCTTTATCTACCTCCTGTTTGAGGCAGCAAAATCATCGGCAGTTTCCAAGAATCTTTCTTGCTAATGTAATCAGATTGTTCAAATATTTTTGGATAGTGACATAACCAAATAGGTTACACAACTGTTGAAGGATTATTTGTTAGCAGATTTTTCATGATGAATCAGACCAAAGGTTTGTCATGTTCATCTAATGACTCCTAGAGTGTTAAAAGCTATAAATATGTAGAACAGTATTAGAAACAGGCCAGCCTTACTTCTAGGAGTTTAATTCAACCTTCAATTATCCATAGATGAGGGAGTTTCTGAGCCAGATGTAGTATCTGTGTGTTCACAGTCACAAAACAGATGTCATTTCTATGAACTTCCCTGCCATCCCTGGAGCCCGTATATACCACAACATTCTGTACACATTGAATTCTACAACTTATCTAGATATTTTGAGAGGTTCCCTCTGCCTTTGTTTTTTGGTTCTTCAGTCTCCATGGGGTTAGGTAAGGTAGCCAATCCCTCCACTCTAGAGCCTCTAGATTTATTTGATGTCCCTGTTACCAATTAACATTAAAAGGTATTAAATCTGAGTTGCTCCCTGATTTGTACTAATACTAGTTAATGCCACTGATCAGAGTTTGAACAACTCATTTCACTGCAGAATGGAAAATCTGAAATCAAGGGGAAATGGAGGACAAATGAACTTTTAGTTAAAGGAAACTTACACTTGCAAACATTTATTCATATGAAAAAACTATTCCAACAGTAGTTGATTTGATTATATGAATTGTATGTCATGAACACAGTCTGTGCTCTGGTTGACAGAGGACTTGGAAAGATAATTCTTAAAAAGGATCACCCAATTTTTAAAATATCCAGTATCCATTGTTTTAGGAGATGAGGCAAAGAAGTTATGAAATAATTATTAGTTAAAGTTTCAGCTATGTTATTAATTTCTCATGGTCTTCTAGTGTAAACATATCAATTAATCCATTATTCTTTTTCTTTCTTGATTTAGGAAGGAAATTCAGAAATTCTTTATGAAATAATTTGTGGAGTGGGGATGAGATAAAAGACTATTTTTACTTCAAAGCTGTAAACTCATAATTTATCTGTGGTTGGTGTTTCCTGGTTCACAGGGAAAAATGTTTCAAAATTTTGTGATGATTTTTGTTAAAATGCTGTATTTGGAGTTTTGTTTTACTTCTAACTAAAGAGATAAAACTGGTGTTTCTTTCTGCTTCCAGTACATCTTTTCTAAAAGACATTAAACGTTCAAGGAGATCTGAACTGTCACAAAATCAGTGTTAGAGGCTATAGATGGAGAGACAGCAGTTTGTATAGTGCTTCAAAGTAAGAAAAAAAGCTGTTTTTGAAGTCAGTCCATTCCAGACTACTGGCTGCAATTTAGCAGTTCTTTCTAGACAGCTCTGATGATCTGGGACCTGACCTAATACTCATAAAGGTTACTTGCAGTTTCTCAGTGTAGACATTAGATGAATTCTGTTAGGATCTTTTGCTGTGGAAGAAAGCCTTCAGATTTAAACTGGGCATCTCTGATAAACTGCTAAGCAAATACTGGTTACATTATATAGTAGGTGAAAAGAGAAAGATATGATCAAAGACAGCCATAAAGAAAGGCTGGGTAGAAAGATAACCATAGAAAATCATGAAGGTATGCTGTAGGGCATAGGTGAATTGAGTCTATTGATTTTTATATGTTGCACTATAACTTCTGTTCACAGCTAGATGGTGTTTCCCAGTACAGAGTGAACTATTTGCTGTCACACAGTAGAGTGTAATTTCTTAGTCATTAATGTCTGTAGTATTTTGTTGAGTGAACTGGACACTAGAACCAAGATCGTCATTATTTAAGTTGCACCAAAACGCTCTATGAGCTTTATTAATTATACCATCATCAGTAAACTGTATTGACTGAGGCTCAGAACATGAACAGGTTTTAGAACACACTCTGTGAATTTATACTTTAGCAATTTAACACAGCTTGGCTGACGACACTATTGTTTTAATTTAAGCTGCAAGATCAAGGTGTGAAAAAGAATATAGGAAAAATTAAGTTTTTCCTCTTATTTAGTTGAACATTTTTCTTTTGCCCACTTTTTAAAATAATTGAGATTACTTAATAAACATTACTAGTCAATTTCTGCTTTGGATTAGTCTCCAGGGTGTTTTATTCCTGCCTCAGGTAAAATTTTTTACATCCTCAGGTAACCCATTTATGTATAATTAAAAAACTGTGTTGCTTTTTTGTTTTGTTTTGTTTTGTTGGTTTTGGTTTGGTTTGGTTTGTTTTTTTCTCTGTCGTATATCACATCATCTTTTGTTTCAGCATTTGCTATGGTTACGTATTTTGAATGGTGCAATAGAAAAACATTACTATCTCCTACTTTTTATTTCCTGACGTTTGAGTAACTAAAACGATAAGTACTTTCCAAAGGTTTCCAAAAGCTGCCTTTTCAAAAAACGTTCATTAGATAATAATTTAATATACTATTGTTATTTTTATGGTACTATATATCCTTCATGACTGAAGAAAATTTTGACATGCTAGTAGGAAAGGACAAACTTCAGCAATTAAAGGTGAATCATCAGGAGATGTTGATTCTCTGGAGTACCACAATCTATAACAGTGTGTCACCACCAAATGAGAGTAAGTAATGTCTAATGCCATACAAAGAAGTCATTATTACCACCCACTGTTGCCTCTAATGTACCACAGAGGTATTTATAAAATTGTTCTCTTAACCTCATGTCATTTATGTTGAAATATACAATGACTACCACATTCAAATACATGCCTATAGTAATTAAGAAAAGACAAGAGAATAGGACCCGTGGGGGATTTACTGAAATACAAAAAAGGACTTACGTTTGTTAAACCAGGAAAAGACTAATTTAAGTGTAAGACTGTTATTTCCCAAGGAATCACAAAGAAAAATATACTGTGCAATAGATGGAATTTCTGCTATTAATATTTGTAATTTCTTTACTTGTAGAATTACACAGATACAAAATAAATCTTCAATATTATTTATTTATACAAATATTACAAGTAAATGCATAGAGATACTTTTTAATATGTATATATACATTCAGAAAACATGGCTGCTAGTGACATGGTCTGTGTCTAAAGGAATTTCTTGAGAGGCTTATGGACCAGCTATTTGCACTGTACACTAAAACATGTTGATATATTATGAAGGCTCCTCAGGATTGTGAACACACTGAAATGATAAGTTTCTGGGTAAAAGAATATGCATTTTTTAGAAGCTTTCCAACATTTTTTCTTTTAAAATAACATTTGCCCTCTTCGGTTTTATCAAAAGAAAAAAGTCCATAAGGACGACAGAGAAAGATGTTTGGACACAGAAGAGTTTTAAAAAATAATATTAATGTTTAAACATCTTTCTCCATTAATATTTGTACTGCAATCCCACTGCTCTTCATTTAGGCTTTTTAAGACTTCTCTCTAAAGGTGCTAAAACCTTATGCAGAGTAATATTATTTTTTAAAGAGTCGGGTACCAAATAGTTACTACAGTGCCTAAGCTTAGTATCAAAGCTCTTTGCCACATTTAACAACCATAATTCTGTATATTAATTTCGCTTTATGCTTTAGCCCAATATCTACAGGCATGAGAACTTCCTTATTAGTCTATTCGTAACTGAACACCGATATTTATTTGGAATTAAAAATACTTCAAAATATCATGACACTGATTTTAAATTGTGAAAATTTGAAATACTTAGATCCTTTTACATGAAATGTTCTAACTTGTATGTCTGCCCTTGCAGGGGTGATGTTTATGCCATATGTATGTCCCTATGCCTGGTATTGCCTTGCCTTGCCTTCCCCTCCTTTACCTTCCCTGCCCTGCCCTCCCCTGCCGTGCCCTCCAGAAGATAATTTCCTAATTAAATAAAATATCATTATGAGTCTGTATATGTGCGAAATTTCTCACTTTAATTTTGGCATTTTCTAAATTTAATTGTTTTCTTCTTGACATTGTTTTTCTGTATTCATTCATATGTTGATTATACGGGTTTATGGGTAATACAGCTTTAATTGTTATGAATGAAGAATTTGCAGAGCATTAAAGCCAAACAGAGGAGTAGAATAATCCATTTCATCTATTAAAAATAAATAAATATTAATTTTGAACTAAGTCCTCAATTTAATCAAGAAGGTTTCCTTGAAATGTCCATACAGAAGTATTTATTGCATGACATTTTAAATTCACAGCTTTTAAATGGAAAATAAATACCATTCATATAGTTTTGTTCATATTCACGCCTATTCCCATTTCTTTGTTTATATCAGCACTACAAGCTTTCTCATTTTTCATGGCTTCATTTTCTTCATGGTACAATGAATAGATGTTCCATGAAAATTATGTTAAAAAACCAGAGCAATACCATGAATATTCATAGGACTAATTATTATTCTTGCTTCTTGATTGTGTGAAAACATGGGAAAGTTTTTACATGCAGAAAATAATGTAAAAAGGGGGTTTGAAGTGGGAGTTTGTGTATTTTAGCTGTAGTTCTCAACATTTAAATTTCTATTCAGAATGAGCTACTCACAAAAATGGTGCCAGTTACTTTGAAGAGCGGCAGAGTGGGGGAAGAACAAAAAGCCCATCAAAAAAAACCTCCTGACACATCATTCAAATAAGCTGAAAGAATCACAGGAATATTATAAATCTTTAGAAATTAGAAACTAGTATAATAATAACATTCTTGAAAGGCTTAGGTCTTCCTTCCATGTTACATGTGCTACCGTGGCCTTCAGAAATTGCTGAGGTCAGCTAAGAGGCTACAGAAAAACCACAGAAACATAAAAAGAGAGTCATTCAAGAACTAAAATAATATCTAAAGTGAGATCTGATCTGCATGAGGAAAAGGGATCTGCTCAGCCTTACAAGCAATCTTTTAACATCTTTCCCATTTAGAAAATTTCTATGTACAAGACAGGTCCAACTTTCATTCCCATTTGCTGGGTCACCCAGGCTCTGTCCTAGCTGCCATTCAGAATGGGACCTGGCTGCATGCTAAAATCTCACATGTATTAACTTCTTTTGGAAGGCAAGCCAAATATTCTGGCAGGGTGCTTCCATAGAATCCCTTTAGTAAATGATGGAAGGAAAAAGACAGGGAGACCGTACACACTGTATAGCATACTTGCCCTGCCCCTGCAGACTGCCATTTTGTGCAGGACAGAAGTAATGAAGATGTTAAAGCTCCTTTGTTCCTCTGTGCAGCAAAATGATATACCAGATACTTGCAATAGCCACTGCAAAGAAAGAATTAATAGCATTGCCTACATTAGTCACGTATAATTGTTCGCATGCAAAAAATTGGTGTGTTTATGTACATACAGATAATCTGCTTCCTGTATGGATTTTTACTGGTCATGGGTTAAAATATTTTCAATAAAACCATTTAAAAAAAAAAAGTGTTCATAAGGAATTGATGAAGAAATTAAATTAAAGAAATCCTTTGCCTTCAAAATATCTATGCAGATTGTAATTTCAGTGTGAAAAAAAACGTTTTGCCTCAAGATACATCAGTGATCAGTAGGCTTTGATACATACATTTTTTAAGTGCTTCTGTATAATTTTGGCTGTTGCCAGACTAGTGTTCCTAGTCGTTTTATCTCTGTAGTAATAAGAGCTTTTTTAAACTAGGTCACCTAATAGAAAATGGAAATGGAATGATATTTTAAGACAGCTTTTTTGTTATTATGCTGGGACAGGTATTTGCTTATGATCCTGCAGAATGACATCACACAGTCAGCATCATCCACTAGCCAGTTCCTCAGCTCTATCATACCAGCATAATTTTCTGGCTTCTTGCACCTTGTGTATCACTGTGTATCACACAAACGGACTGCAAAATGTTAATGGGTCAGAATTCTTGTGTGGTTGTCTGATATATTGAATAATGCTGTGTCTGCATCTGAGTTGATCACTGTAGACTTCCTTTAGAGCCACTGAAAGAAACAAGTTTTTTGAAAAAGAAATCATTTTAGTTTGGAATTAGGCTTCTGTATTTTTTCAGAGGATTTTATCATAAAACTACACTTCCACTGACTGTGCAGAGATGCACAGTGTGTTAAGAGATATGTTAAGATGACTAGACAGTATATGGACACCAATATTGAAAATTGCTACACGTAGGTGAGGTGCAACCTATCTAGATTCTCTTTATAGTCAATGAAAAGGCATGACACTTCAAGGGAATGATTCATTTTTTCTCAAAGTAGGCATCCACAGTGGGTGAATAGATGAATCACTGAATCACACTCTGTTTTTCTACATGGTTTTACCTCACTGAAATCTAAAAATATTCCCTAGGTGGAAATTATTGAATTGATTTCCCATGTGCCTAAGTAATGTTTAGAGTAGATATGAGAAAAGAGTATACAAGCCCCTGTATACAACCAGTTCTTTCTCAATTTTTCTGCTTCAACTGAATTTAATTATTTTCAATATATTTTGATTTATATGTAAAAGATGTTTACCTATATAATATAATTGGGTTTTCTTCACGCAAGCAGTCATAACTCTTTCAAGAAGATATTAGTAAATCTTTCTTAATTATGTTTTAACTAATTATCTGTTACTCAATACTACACTTAAGCTAGAAAAATTAACAGTAACATTGATCAGAATTTTCACAAATGAAGCATAAATATATTTTTAACAAAATTGTGTGGATCTTAATATTTAACTTCAAGGGTCAGAGAAGACCTTGACCTGCATTCTACTATGGTTCATAACAACAATTTTTGTTATTTATTTGTAATGTTAAATATAATCTTTGTCAAAAATAACCAATATCAGACTTGTTAATCTTTAGCCTATCATTGCTGGATTCAAATTACTTTGTAGTCCTTCAGTCTACCTAGCCACCAGCTGAAGTGGGAGAACATATGAATTATATTCCAGTCTCTGCAGTTACAATCTTTGTTCATTCCTCCAGATGAGTACAGTTAATCAGATGTTTCCTAGGAACAATGTTTGCTATGACATCTTGTTGTTTCTACTCAGGACTAGCAATGAAATGGGATAAATTAATCATAAAAAAATTAAAGTATTTTAAAAGTTCTATTCTCACTCCTCCTTCACCTGAAGATGAATCTCTGTGCTGATATGGAAATTCAAAAAAAGACAGAAAACCCCTCCTACCTTTAAAGAAATTCCAGCCTCACACTGAAAACTGGAACATAGACAAACTCAAAATATTAGGAAAGATCATTTTCAACAAAATCACAGTACAAAGCATGGTTAGGTACAGAAAATATAACATAGGGGCAGACAAACTAAGACTACCTGTAAATTAAATCTCTTCCTTCTTCCCCATTGCCAACCAGGGACGTGCAAGGACTGCCAAGAAGTTCTCTCTTTTTTCATTCCTACCAAAACAAAGGAATAGTACCAGACACTTGTAGGAATAAGACCAGGAATAACCAGATCTGTTTCACCCTGCTTCTTCAAGCCTGGGACCTGATTCCCTGGCAGTATCATCAAAGGATGGTAAAGGAAAGAATTTAATCTCTTTCAAATAAAGTTATCAATGTTACTGACAGCAAAGTTTGATTGCAATGATATTTATAAATGTTAAGTTTAATGGAGGTTTAATTGTTTTCTTATTTGATTTTTTTTTTCTTTTTTTTTCTGGAAAACTACATGGAAAAAACCCCAAACGTGTCATTGCAAAAATGTATTTGGCTATCCTGCATAATTTCAGAGAGAAAAAAAGTGTGTTTTATTTACATGGTAATTTTTCTCTTGCTTTTAATGGCTTCCAGATTAACAAGGGAAAAATTATAGGAAGCTCTTACCTTTATCGATTCAGAATTTTGTGACTTCTTTGTAGGAAGCAAAGCCACAGCTTTCAGGAATGTCACAAATGAAAGTATTGATCCCAAGGATACTTAGAGTAATCCAAGTGGTGAAATTATGCCTTATCTTGTTTTAAATCTTATATGTGTTTCTATAGTAGTGTTTATCATCTGCATGGCAATGTAGTTTGCTCCTGAATTTTTAAATATATTTTACAGGGGGGAATGCAAACAAAGCTGTTCCTTAAACATCTGCTTGTACTGATTGAAAACAAGCACCATATTCTTGCAAAGAAATTGCATATTCTTTACCATATTCTCATGAATTTATTTCCATAACATCTAGAATTGTATGTAGTAGTTTTAGCATCAAATGTATCCCAATGTAATGGACAGTCTCTTTGTCTTTATAGCCACAGAAATTTATGTGTACCATCCTCTGTAAGTGAACACATGGAGCAACACAGTTCACATAGTAAGTATTTCCATCCTGGTACAACAGATCCCACAAGTTTCTAATATAGTCTGATAAGCGGGATAAGCATGTAAAAAACCATAAATATTTTCCTTGTTTTATGAACATTTCATTAGAAGTCTATCCAAGATGAAGTTCTGCGAAATGCTTAAACTCTACTAAAACACCAATATGTTTTTCACATTAGTTATTTTTAAGAATTCATTCAAGTACTTCTGACTGTCTTTCCCCCTAACATCTGCTCCTCCTCTGAGGAATAAGGCTTGTTTCATTTGAGATAGACAACTTGTTTAGACATCCTTTTCTTGTTCCTAACTGCAAAGAGAGGGGGGTCCTTAAAACATATTCCAAAGAATGTTGGCTTACTTTTATCAAAGTTGTAACAATCTTGTAGAGAGTAAAAGACTGACAATTTTTATTGAGAGCATGACAGCCAGAATTTCACCAAGAAATATAACCCTTAATCTTGGGATGTAGCCCCTGACAAAACCCCATGTTTTTTGTTGAAATTCTTCCTTCTAGATCCCTGATGTCGGTTGATAATTGCCATTGAATTTGGTCTTAAGAGAAAGCTGTGAGCAATAACATGCTGAAAAATTTATTTGCTCATGATGAGTATAACAGAAGTGACACAGCTACTACCTCTCAATTCAGTGCTTAATGAAAAGTTAAGTAGGAAAAATTACAAAGAAAAAGATGCCATCCTTCATTTTCTGTACCAGAAAGCAATGTGAATGAGTGATAATAAATGATGCAAATAAACCGAACATGAAAACTCGGAGGGAGATCACAACCTATTGATCTACATCATTTAATAAAAAAGTAAAAAACAAAAGTTGGTTATGTGTTTTATACAAAAAATACCATAGAACAGAGTTTTAGTCAAGACGCTAATATGCAATTAACAGGTTTTTGTTCATATTTTGGACAGAAATACAGCAATATTGCTTAAATGACAGTGAAAACCATTTTTTTCAATGCCACACCCATTATCTTATTTAATTTTTCATAATTTCTTTTTCTACTTTCTTAAAATTTTTTGAACACGTTCTTTTCTCTTGATGTGATGTCCTGACATGGTAACACCTGCTGTGGTGGTTTAGGCCAAATTCAGGGAAATGCCATATAGAAATTATAGGTTCATCAAATATCATTTGTTCAAAAAAGCAAGCTTGAATAGTCTAGAATGGTCAGAGAATGCAATTATGTCCAAAGAAAAGGCACCTGGGGCTGAAATGCCAAGTAATGTTGCTTCAGAGTTGCAATGAAAGTGATAAATCTGGTATAATTCGGAGCTCTTTCTGAAACCCAAATAGAAGAGAACCTAATTCAAAGTTTATCTTACAATCTTTTTCACCCCCATTGAATGCTCATTAAGGATCCTGAAG
This sequence comes from Gymnorhina tibicen, assembly GCA_013399875.1. Lineage (NCBI taxonomy): Eukaryota > Metazoa > Chordata > Aves > Passeriformes > Artamidae > Gymnorhina > Gymnorhina tibicen. The sequence continues at coordinate 19,476 of VXAZ01000788.1, forward strand.
GATAAAATTAAATTGATTCCTCGCTAAAATTCTATGACCCTTTACAAAATTAATGTAATGATACCATATTGTTCAGATTTTGGGCACCATTAAAAAGGTAACATAATTAAAGTGCAAGTTACATATTTTCTAGTCTCTGGTTTTAGCTGCAGGAAATGCTACTAAAACTGTATTTTCAGGAAGTGAAATACGATCCTGCAGTGTAACTACAGAAAGCTGGCGGTCATTGTCCAAATTTCTAATGTCCAAATTACTGAGTCTTTTTACCACATATATGACATAAAGCAGAGCTTACCTTGCTTTGCTTAGAGGTCTAAGAATGTTGCTTGACTGACGTGCCAAGAATTCATGAATGTAACTACATGATAAAATGGTCAAGAAGCACATTAGATCGTTGTTTAGCATAACTAAAAAATTTTAGCCACATGTGGGATTCTGTTTTGAATTCCACCTGTTGATCTTGCTGTGCCTTAAATCATTCCTCCCCTGCTGGGGGAGGACTTCTGAGTCCTTCCCTGGATTTTTGTTAATTAACGGACATTCAGCCTTCTCTGCTCTCAGATAGTTTATTAAGTCTTATCAGAAAAGTTAGAAGTACAGCAGAGGGACGTGCATGCTGAGGATAAATGCGCAGAATGCCGCCGAAATCAAGATAACCCGGCGTTTTTATAGCTAAACAATCCAATCAGTGTTTGAAACAACAGATATTTTCACTTTTCTACAAATATTCAACAAATGTTTTTAAAACATCCACAGGAACTGCAGAATTTTCTATCCAATCACTTTAAACAATTTTGCTGCATTAAATGGAGTAGCATGAAGAACAAGAAGGAGGTTATAAAACAACAACAATCCTCCATTTTGGAGTTTTTGCTTTTTATCTATTTGCTACTTTAACAAACCCAACACCTTTATGTTTTCACCCTGTGCTACCTTACATAATATTCTATCACCTAGTTCACACTGCAGTGCGTTCAACTTCTTCCCAGAGAGTTGGCAGCTTTCTCTGTGGACGAAGGTCAAAAACAGTGTGTTCCAGTGGGGTAAAACTCCTTAAAACAGGCAGGGAAACATTCCCCGCACTCTGGACTCCCACAGCCATGGTTCATGCAGCAGATGTTTGCAATTTTCCCAGCTGTATAGATGTTCATGGTGAGAGCAAAAGGTATTTTACCTATGGGTAGTAATACACAGATACATAGATGACGAGGTAGAACAAACTAAGTGCTTAATGCAGCAGAGGTATTTTGACAGAAGAGCTACAATAGCAAAGACAATAGAACACTGAATTAGAAATTAATTTGAGAGAGAAAGCAACAACAAAAAACCACCCACCATTATCATAAACACAGAATTCAACAATCTGATCCAATAATTAAGCTTGAAGAAATGGACAACGCAAAAATAAAATTATGACATAGTTCAATTAGCAAAGTGATCTCCTATGGAAACTTCAGGAAAGATGAGATTATTCTACGGACCTATTTCTACTTTGAAATTAATGGCAAAAGTCCAGCTGAAATCACTGTGAGCAAAAGCAAGCCCTAAACAATGAAAGAAGGAGTCTGGCAATATTTCAGGACTCCATTAGTTTTAATGATTCATGCAGTGCCAAGCTTTTGGGTAAGTGAGACTGAAAAATAAACAGTTTCTCTTTTTAGGTATTACTACTACAGGTGTAGACATTTAGGAGACATTGAAATACATTCATATGCATAGAGTAAATATTGTGATTATGCAGCTTTTCCTGTTTGTAAAATAGGCTAATTAGGGTAGAAATACACTAAAGTGGAAAAAAAAATCCGAGCATAAAACCAAACCAAAATTTTGAATAAATATTCTTCTAGGATTTACTGGGAGAATGTCATATTTTTGTTTGCTTTCAGACCTGTGTAACACAATAATTTACAAAGATGGAACCTAAAGAAAAGAAAGTTTCCTTTCATAAATCAACAGTATCATAAGCAGGAGCCTCTTTCAGAAGGTTGGCAAAATTTCTTCTGACACGATGAGTGAAAAAAGAAATCTGATTGTAGAATTATGATGACTGAGAGCATGTTGAGGTATTGATGGGAAAAACTCCAAGCTCATTGAACTATTGATTTCAATGGAGTGAGTTTTCTAATTTTTATATATATTAGATAACTATTATATATATATTTTTGAAATTATTATACATATTGGTTAATTAATTTATGTCCAAAATTAATATCCATCAGTAGGAGATAAAATGTTTATCAGACAGGTAATTTATTCAATAAATATGGCTTTTTTCTCAAGAAAATATTAATTAAACCTCCCTACAAAATATTTTGATCTTCTAAAGAAGGAACGGTGAACAATATGGTCAGGGTTATTACTATTAGCCTGCTGACATATTAATGAAAAATCACTTCTGAAAGGTTTGTCTCTAAAAATAGTATTAAAGCTTTTACTGACTTAAATCAAATCTCTGTTGCAGAAATAGTTCATATCTGCCAAAAATTATATTTTCATTCTGTTTTGCTAACTCACATAGCCTAAAAGGAAAAACTGTGGTCTTGGAACTAGATGACTGAGCTTCCTGTTTGGTCAAAATAAAGGCAGAGTACGTGACAGGATACTATTGGTTAACAGGTAGTATTGGCTAACAGCTAATATTGAGTTAGATAAATCTCTGCTCTGATTTAATGTAGAAATTCTGAGGGAGGGTTATAGAAGTATTTTTTAAGGATTGTATTGCTCGCTGAGAAAATATTTGGTATTATTAGTTCAACTCCTTTTTATTATTTTTTTGAATATTGCAACTGATTGATTGATTTGTCTTGTCCATTATTGCTGCATCCTGATTACAAGTTGTGCTGAGATGCAGTTTAGAGATGGAAAGTCAGCCAAACTGGCATTTTCCTAATAACGAATTTCACTGATATCTGCCATTCATTTCAGCTAATCAATAATGTCATTTTAAGAATATTACTGACTTTACTTATAAATGAATATAGGGTATTTCAAACTTTAAAGAATTGCCTTCTTTTCTATTACATTTTTTGTTGGTTTTGTGGGTTTGGAATTTTTTTTTTGTTGGTTTGTTGTTGGTTTTTTTAAGGATAGTTGGGAAAGTACTAGACTCTGAGTGAATTAAGTTATGGCCCCAATGACATGGGACGGGCTCAAAAGGCTTCTTTTACATTCATACATAGTAATACTGCTTTAGTATTTCACACACCGATTTTGGGTGTCATTTTAGCCAGTGAAACTGATATTCTGCCAGACTAAAGGTTTGGATTGATAGGTGGAAACACCATAGCTTTGCAAATTCTGGATAAGTTAAACTGAAACCAATGACATTATATGTTACATTGTAAGACAGTTCAAATGACACATCACGATTCAGTTTTCCATGCACCAGGAAGACAGTGCACTAGCAATAGTAAATCAATCAGCCACCTAAAGACAAGCCATTTCTTGTCATAAATCCAAAAGTCTAAGAGTACCCAGGGATGGAATTTACCAGAATTCTCAAAGTCCTGCTTATAATTAACTTTAGGTTCAAAACTTAAACTATTGGGTACTTAAAATTCTTGTTGTGTTTATGGTGAGAATTGCCTCCTCTCTTGACTCCATAGTCAGAGTTGCTGAGAGAAACAACTTTAAGGAAAGGCCTTGGGCTGTATTCAAGAAGTTATATAGCTACACAGACAAGAAATGCCTTTGCATGGAGAAGAAATTACTGTAACATCAAAGGAAAATTTTCTCAGGGCAAATTTACTTGAGGTTAGTTTTCTGTTCAAACCCTTTTCTTTGGGATAAATGGTGTTTTCTTGGGATCAGCTTTCCCTGGGCTCAATCTCAACAAAATGAAGTTGGATTTCTAAGCAGATGGGAAAAGATTGTCAAGCTATTCAGTGATAGAAAGCATGACTGTGAAACTTTCTAATAAGATACATTCTGTTATATTTTATTGCGTTTGGAAAGAGTTCCATAGCATTGGCATATATTATGACAACAGAAAACACTTTAAAAAACTAAACTAAGATAAATGAAAATAAAACAGTAACATAAAAGAAAATTAAGAAACTATAACTTATTTTGCTGGGAAAAAAGATACTATTCCCCTGTGGAAGAACGTTCATGAAAGATATTTAACCACTAAAGTTGGGCCAGTACCTGTGATAAGTTTTTCTAAAAAAATATTTCTGCCGTTTCTTCCTTCTTTGGAGGACTACTGGTTATGTTTAGAAGCTGCTCTGGGTAGGATTTCAGTTCCATTCCGACATACACCTGAAAATAGAATAATGAGCTTAAAAGAAGGTATAAAATTAAATCCCTGACATAAAAATAAAGAAAATTGCTAAAAAAAAATACTACATCTAGTAAATGTCTTGTGATTTGAAGTTATTTTTAATTCTTTTAATACATCTTCACAGCTTGAGCAAAATTGTTTTTCTGGGAAAGTGCTACATGTATTGATTATACTACTTAATTTTTCGCCAGAAGTATGTTTTATTTCCAGTCCAACATTCACAGTAGTGGACAGCCAGGCAAAGGGGAAAAGCTTCAGGGTTCATGACATCAGAGAAGTCTTGCTCTGCATGTGAAATTGATAACATTGTTTTCCCACATAAAACCATGAAAAGGAGAGATTTAGGTATTAACCAAATGGAAATTCTGCATGGAATGAAGATTATATATTAGAACATCAAAATTAGATAAACTAATTTTTTAAATACACTTTTCTCCTTTCTATATCTTTTCCACTGATTGCCTGAAAAACAGCTTGTAATCAGTAAGAAGCTTGGCTTTTCTTATACCCACTGTATATTTTTTGTAATACTATGTATAAGTCAGGACATAGTAATTTATGCCAACTTGCCCCTTTCAGGAAGTACTGCTCCATGATCTATACTTTAGAGGTAAGCCTAGGCTGATACAATTGACCTGACTCTTTTTTTTTTTACTCAAATATAGTTTTGGGGTATTTCAGTTTTATCCATGTATGGAGATATGTATATTTTTATATATAACAAGAATTTCATCTGCTGTCACATTCTGTGAATCTCCACCTGCTATTTATTGCTTGTTTTGCAAGCATGAAAATAAGAGAACTTAAAATAAAGCTTTATATGCCTTTTCACCCTGTGTATACAGTGAAAATTCTGGGTTTTTCTTCTAGAGATTTTAAAACTGTGGGGGGAAAAAAAGAAAAAAAGAAACAGAAAGGACTTTATTCTGAATTTTATGGGTTTTCTTTCTTTATTTTTTAGCAGCAATCAATGTTCAGACCTGTTGCATTAATTAGAATAGTTTTCTTAGAAATTTAGCTATATCTATATTAAAATTACCTTCAATTGGCTCATTTGTAGGCAAAATATGTATTTTATGAGTAATTTATAAAAAATGCCCCAGCTCATGAATGTTGAATATCGTCTTTTCTGTTCTGCAACTCTCCTCTCACGCTCAGTGAACAAGGCTGACTATATCAATGAATAGGGTTGTCAACCACCAAATGTGGGGTTGGTTTTTTTTTCCTCAGGACACTAAAGCCTGTTTATGTCTTTGGCTTTGGTAGCTATAGAGTCTGCAGCATTATGTATGTGAGGCTTGAGTAGAATGTTAATGATTTTAAGTATTTTAGACTAAATTACATCACAAAAACACAGCACAAGTTTCTGATAAGCAGTGGTTGCACTGCCTGGTTTTAATACACATCTATCAAAGCAAAATGTAAATGACAAAGGCATAGTCTTTCTGTTTTTAATCATATACAAACATGCACAGCAAATAAGTGACTTTGATTTCTTTGATTTGTTGCACAAAATGCAAATATATGCATAGACGGAAAGGTTAAACTGGGGGAGAGGAGAAAAAAAACAAAGGAAAAAAGAAAGAAAAAAGCTGCTTTTCAACCTGAAATCCCCTCCCCTACAAATTTACATATGGTTTTAAAGTTTAAATTGATTGTGGGTACTTTTCTACAAAATTTGAATGCTTCCCTAAAGAATTATAATATGCTGATGCCTTTCTAGTGAGACAAATTCTGCAATCCTTAATATCACGATATCATTTCAAGCAGATCTGTTCAAGGTTTCTGTCATGGGTGGCAGCTTTCAATCACACTGATGAGTAGAGCACCTTGGTGAGTAGGTGACATTGAAGGTGAATTCACATATACTCTTAATTATCCTTTCCTGTACATGTATTACTCTTTCTGGATTTAATGATAGTCTGCTCTTCAGTGTTTTTAAACTCAATATTGTATTTTTCTTTCACTGTCACAATGAGTGTTTGACCATGCCGAAAATCTTATTATAAATGATGACAGGAGTGATGACTAAGATCCATAGAGAAGTCACAACAACACAGCACATTCTTCCAGCCTTATCAATGTTAATGTTCAGAGCATAAATTAGAGGAAATAAATATATATCAGTCAAGGAAGAAATCTATGTACATTGTAAGACATTTTAACACAAGTTTTTATACAATATGTAAAACATTTCACTGTGAAAAAAATATAATAAATGTTGGTTTGTTCATCAAATTTCAACAAAGGTGCTTACAAATTACAAAGCAAAGATAGTTTATTTCTATTGAAATTTAAAAAGCTATAAAGCACTTAAAAAACCTAAACAAACCCAAACCTGATTACCTTGTGATCTGAAGCTATTTTAGGTAGTTGGCAGAAATTTATGACATATTGCCATGGCAACAATGGGCTATCTCAATACAGTATTGCTTGTGAAGAGAGTAAGTTCTTATGATGCATTATAATGCTTATAATTATTGCTCAAACTTTTACATATTGTGTACAAATTAAAAGCTGTCTTTTTCTTTTTTTTGCCCTCTTCTTATTTGTTACAATAAGGTTATTTTTTTCTTGACACTTTAAAGGATTCTACCTGTGATAAGTTTCAATCGTGCTCAATTAGTCCACTAGATGGAGCATCTAGCATTTCCAGGAAAAAGGGGGAAAAAAGGTATTTAGGAAGCTAATTTTCACAAATATGTGTTAAAGCCACTGAAAGTTTAGGAGTAGAAGGAAGTAAATCACAATCTTTTTAAAATAATGTTTACAAGGCAGTCTTTTGATTCAGCCTCATTTACTAAAATAACTCCATTTGAAGAATGATTTAAATATAAAAAAATTAAAATAGAATTTAAAAAAAATCCACAAACAAAAACAAAAATGGGGGGGGGGGCAGAAGAAGATAAATGCTTTCAAGATTCCCCAGTAAGATTTCAGTGCTTTCCTTCATTCTTTGAGATTTCAGATGTTTCGATTTACCTAAGCAGCCTGGAGAAATCTTTGGAGGACGGTTTATGTTAATGCTGCAAAAGAGCAATTTCTGTGGAAAAGAACAAGAAATTATAATGAAGCCTGTGTAGACCAGTGTGAGTGAGAAAAGGGGGGAAAAATGAAAGATACGCTTCAATGAAAGGGAAACAGCAGTGGATATTGTACTGCCATAGGAAGGCTGTGAAAATCAGGCAGGAGCTCCAAAGCGTTCTTTCACTTCAGTGAGCACTGAAAAAGTAAAGCTGAGCAGCTGTGAGTTCAGAGGTAGTAGGTCAGCACTGATCTGCTCAATCCACAGGCTTGGGCAAACCAATGATGTGCATCATTTGGGAGGCTGAAATCAATAGGACGTTAAGTAAGAGTTCCCTTACTGCCCCTACCTTCTTTCCCTTACCCCTGGACTCAAGGCATTTATTTTCAGCAGCTAAATAAGAATGGATTTCTTAAAAGCTGGCTTTTGGCCAGGTTAATTTATGCATACTCAAACTTATGCTTCACCAATTTACTAAAACCCATCATTTAAGGCTGTTCAAACGTGCAGCTGTTTAAATGAGGTTGGAAGCAATTTTACCACCCGATGCTGATGTCAGTTAAAAGCTGAGTATTAGCAAAATGGGAAGGCATCAATGGAGTGTGTCTCCTGCAGTGATCTGTGTTCCCCAGTGTCTAATGGATCAGGGAGACAGATATGCCTAGCTCATCGTCCTGTAAAGTTAAATTCAGATCTATTACCTATTACAGACATGTATGTATATGAGGGCAAGCATTTTAAGTAGAATGAGAATTGTTTTGGTTCTGGCAAACATCCAGGGTGAGTCTGAATGGAGACTTTCAGGAAAAACAGGATGCAAAACTGCCAAGTGTGAAAATGGTTACAAATGATAGTTTATGTGGGAAAAAAAAAAAAAATTTAAAAAAAGGTACTCAGAAATCTAGACATACAAATCAGGCAATGTGGGTAAAGAATGCATTTCCCAGGGTGTGATTCCATGAAAACAAAATGCCATGTATAAAAGCTGTGGATAAGATCTACATCAGTTCTGGATACTAATTATCAGCTTCAGGTGCTGATGAAAATGTAAATTTCTTTTAGATGAAACAAAGTGCTCAGAAATAATTGTAAACTGCTCTGAATTATGCAGATAAATGGTTATTTGAGGCAAAAGCTTGTTGATCTGCAAATGGGCCTGCTTTGCTCTGAACCATATAAAAAAAATCTTTTTTTGTGTTGGTTGTATGTATGGCAGATTTTGATTTCTATTCCACAGGTTTTAAGTAGGAGCAGACAGATACAAAGGTACAGGATTTTTTTCTTTACAAAATATAAAGAAAATGTCCATGAAGGATCTGTATTTAAGTGTCATTTTGGGAAAATAGCAGACTAAAAGAGAACTGAAAATATATAAATAAATACTGAACAAAAGCTGTTTATTGCATGCTTGAAAATTTATGATAAAGGTTTGAAATTTGTATTATGCAATTAAAGTTGATAGTCTAATAAAATTATGTAGGTTATCACTCTTGTATCTGATGTGGATAATGATTTTAATTTTTGAAGGTTCAGCTGCTATCCTTTAAGATCTTAGAATTAAGATGCAAAAAGATGGAAAGTTAAAGGATTTGCAAGAGCATGTAGTGACAGGACAAGGGGGAATGGCTTCAAACTGAGAGAGAGTAGGATTAGACTAGATATTAAAAAGAAATTATTTATTGTGAGAGTGATGAGGCAGTGGAACAGGTTGCCCAGAGACGTTGTGAATGCCCAGTCTCTGAAAGTGTTCAAGACCGGTTTGGATGGGGTTTTGAGCAACCTGGTCTTCTGAACGGTGTCCCTGTCCATGGCAGGGGGGTGGAACTAGACAATTCTTAGGTCCCTTCCAATCCAAACCATTCTATGATTCAATTTTTTTATCAACAGTCCTGCTGAAGAAGCATTTTTCAATTCTTGCTTTACACTACGGCACTCCTATCTATGCAATTTTCTGAGGCGTAGTTTACTTGAAATCCTTCTGTTATCCAGCTTTCTTTGGGGTATTAAAAAAAAAAAAAAAAAGAAGTAAAAATTTCTGATTGTATTTGGTTTATATTTTGGGTTTTTTTTTCCCCAGAAACTTATGTTCATGTTTTGTTCAGTTTTAATAAAATTTAGTGGGGATATCTTCATTACCTTCAGCTGCAACTGGGATGACACCCCTTGAATCTAACATCCTGCTGTACTAATTCAATGACAGGTTAGTTTAAAAGAAAGGTTAACTGAGAATAAAATTAGTTACTTCTTAGAAATACTGAATCTGAATTAACTGGGAAGAATGTAACGATTTCCGGACTTTTTAAACATGGGCTGTTAACTTCCTTGGCCGTAATTGCTTCTTTGGAGCTATTATGCTCTCATGTAAATACATATTTAGAGGCATTTCAGAAATGAGATTATGGGCCTAGTAGACCATGGCTATGCCAAAGGATTTACAGCACATACTGCAATAAAGCTGACAAAAGTCATGTATAAAGTATTATAAGCCACTCTGAATGTCTTAGCTGCTTAACTTCTTCAATACAACAATAGGCAGAGAAAGCACTGTGACTTTGAGAAAATCGTTTTTATATTAATCATCAAAACAGTTTTGTAAGCTTTAAACTCTGTCATTACCCCATATTCATAGGGGCAGTAGCTAATTCTGAAAGCTACTTCACATCAGAAAACCTGCATTGAGAGGAAGTAATGCAGTAGAAGCAATCTCAACAGCCTTCTCATCTCTTAGATGGTTACTTGTACTAGTTTGAAAACAAACCAGTGGGAGACCACAAGTCAGAATTATAATTTAATAGGAAAACTAAAATAAATGCAATAGTACAAGAACACTGACAGAGTCAGGATACAGCCTGACACCCTGTTAGTCAGGGTGGTGGTAGCAGTCCAGATGAAGTGGTCCTGTCAAAGCGGTGGTCCTGTAGAAGGATCTGGTCTTCACCTGAAGGTCCAGTGGCAGCTCTTGTCCTCTGGGAACCCAGTAGGTAGGGCTGACTGTGGTGTTACAAACCTCAGATTATATCCAGGTAGGAATGCTTGGTTCCTCCCCCTGGGCAGAGCATTTCACAAGGGGATGAGGTAATTCTATGAGTCATGCAGTGAGGCTGGATGGGACATTAACAGAAAGATACCCCTCTGGAGGGTGTTATCAGGGATGTGTCATGGAAGAGATAAAGAACACTGCTCCACCTGGTTTGAACAGATGGTGATAGAATACATACTTTTGGTTACATCTTACATTGTAACCTAAGATATTACTCTACAAGACTGTATGTGGAAACGTAGAAGTAAACCCAGACCAAGAGGCAGAGTCAATAAGACAAGTTTGTCTGCAGAGAAGAGGGCTGAGCTTGCAGTTAAGGTGCTGTACTGGGATTCTAGGTCAACAATAAACCTTAATATTTTCTGTATCTCTGAACCATTTCAGAACCATATTATCATCCAAATGTAATAGCATAATATAACACTGGTGATTTCACACTTGATTTTAAGTTATTTTTCAATGGAAACTATAGTTAAGACATTGTAAAATAGTATGCTATCTTGATCCAGACACAACTTACCAAATTAGAACATGGCATTTGACTCAACTGCTTAATGTTTTTTTTACTCATGAACAGTTGTTTGATTTAAATGTGTTTCATATGAGCATTCAGGTTTCCTTTTCTTGATGACTAGGATAAGTAGTTAAATCACAAAGCAAAACTGTTTTTGAAAGGAAATAAAGGTAATTTAGGAGATCATCCATTAATGAATCAGTATTATGTGACTTGTAGAAAATTCAAAAACTGACCTAATGAATTCTAAGAAAGATAGTAAAGAAAGTTTAGTTTAAAAAAAAAAGATTGATAAATAAAACAAAGATTCATGGTCTGACTTTGGCTGGCAATCCACATGTAAAAATGTGTTTAAGGGATGATCTATAGTTTGTCTTAGCCATTGTTTTAAACAAATTGTTTGTCTAATCCTAATCATAATTATAAATATATTTAAAGTCATCATATTTACACAAAAATTAGGACTATAATGTGATGGATAAACATCTTTTTGAGAAATACCTGATGGAACAGGTGGTTCAGGCTTGCTGAAAGCTTGCTGCATGTTATGTGCTGCATACTTGGATGATGTCCTATATTGAAAATTTCATAGGCCTGTGTAATATGCTGAAAAGTACAAGGTAGACTGGCAGATGTAGGGGGTGATCATTCACTAAAATTTTTTGGTCAGTTTAGCTGACCTTTTTTAAACTATCACTGATTCCTATGAAGATGGCATTAGACAAAACTAGGTATTTTTTTTTAATTTGAAGAAAGATATTATATAGGCTAGCCAGAAATTTTTGTGATTTTTACTAACAGCTGAGTTCTTATAAAATCTGGAAAGAATTTAATTTAGATTTTTCCAGTAACAGGAAAACTCAGCTCTCTGATTTTCAAACTGTTTCATTTGAGTCAGCAAACAAATTAAAGAAGGTACATTCTCTAAACTCCTCTTACAGGCTGTCCAATACATAAGTAAATACAATTAATTAGTACTTCTTATGTATATGTGGGTTGACTGCAAGACGAGGACTAGGGGAGCAAAGTCCCTCCCTGTGTAAGAGAGCGTCAGGTTCAGGACCACTTGAGGAAGCTGAACATACACAAGTCTGTTTGACTCCATGAGATGCAGCCCAAAGTCCTGAAGGAATTGACTGATGTAGTTGTCAAGGCACTCTCCATGATATTTGAAAATTCATGACAGTCAGGTAAATCCTAGGTAATATTCCTGAATGAGTAATCAGCCCTGGAGCTGCTTTAGCACAGCCACATATAATGGATAAAGAGGTTTGGGCTGGAGAAGTGATATGATCCTCCTCCATGGAAGATTTTTCCTTTCAGCAAGTCAACTACCTATGTAATTTTTTAGGATGACTGTTCTTCTACATTTTCTGAGAATTATTTCTCAATATAGCCCCTTTAAAACCCAGATAAGTTAAATTTCCAGGACTGAAGTGTGTCCTACCATTTTTATCTTTACGTATTCTTAGACTTAAAATATTTTTCTATTTTTGCCAGCTTATCCTTTAATATCTGACTTTGAATATTTTAACCATTTAAATCCTTCTCTTCACAACTTTGTGAAAAACACCTTCAAAAATTACTTTCAGGGGCAATATACATTCAGTTATCCTGCAGCGGGGTAAGGAAGTAGACTACAAGATCTTTTGAGAACCCATTTCTACTTCATAATTAAGTTATTTTCTTCAAAAAAATGGGTAATTTTTTAGCAGTGTTTGATTTATGAAAAAAAGTATTCAAAAAGTTGTAGTAATTCAAAATGACTTTCCACTGCATGAAATGTGTAAATTTTCCAAGGAGTTTTTATTGCAAGTCTTGAAATCTGACATTTTGAAATTTCTCCCAAAATGACATTTTTATGTCATTATATATTTAGTTACAAAATTAATTTTAGAAGTGACACTTAATTTCAAAATTAGCCGGAAGCAATATTTTAACATGAGTTTTTTTCTTAGAAACTTTGAATTGAAGCACATTTTTCCTTGAATTCTCCAATTAAGAAATCACAGTGTTTCTCAAAATAATCTATTTCCTATGGTAAAACATGAATTTCAACAAAAAACTCCAACAGTTTTGCCTCCCCTGTTCCCCCAGGAAATCTAGTTATTGAAAGAAAGATAATAGATATCCTGATTAAGGACTGTTCAGCTCTTACTATTTCTTCATTTAATATTCCATCCTTTTGACCTAGAAATGCGAGATCACAGCATAGCATATAGTAAGACCCTAGGATCCATCATGTATACATGCCATATACGTATAAATTAATTAATGGGGGAAATGGCTCATTTGAGCTAAGAAAAAAGATTGATAATAAAGCATTTTATATCTGGACAAAATTTCCACTTACTTAGAGGAAAACCAAGATTCACGCAGAAAACTGCAAAGCACCCTTTAAACGGTGCTAGAGCAGGAAAACTAAAATGAAAACCAAAAAGAACAAATCCAAACAAAACCAACACAGAATCAATAAATAGAGCCACTCAAACCAAAGCCCAAGGACAGGATGAGAAAACCAGGAGGTAAAAAAGAAGAGGTAATTTTGTGAGTGCTCAGCTAATGAATCCTGGTTTCCATGGATTTGATCCTTATGCCCGTGCCTAAGAGGAGTCCAGTCTAAAGCTTTCCATTTATCTGAAGCGTTCATGATTTCTTTTCTGTGTGGATTATATGACATTGAATAAAGGTTGTGTTTATACTGCAGCTTTTCTCTCAAGAACAGCTCGGCTGGGAGTATATCCTTTATTTGGCTGTCATCTTTCACAAAAAGTACAGAAACTTCATAACCTTTTGAAGACCAGGAGTTTGCCAAATTGAAAGGAGAATGTGATTGAAATTGTCTGGTTGTGCAGCAGTTGTTTGAGGTGCAAACAGTCAGATGACTAACTAGGCAAACACACACCAGACTGTGATTATGTAGCACCCATACAAAAACATGTTCTAAAGATCCAAGTGGAAGGGCTGGTGAGATAAGGAAAGAGTGAACTTTGACAAACTACAGCCAAGAATAGCTTGAATAGCTTCTTCAGTATTGGAAACAGTCAAGTCCAGGGGACCAATTCTTACCCATTTTCAAGGCTCAAATCTATGAGCTCAAGTACACATTGTTTAAGTCCTACTTTCACATAAAACTACTGTCAAGGACAAGAGGAAATACTACTTTATCTTTGCAATATAGAACAGAATTTATCTACTTCTGTTAAGACAGTATTTCTTATATCCAAAGAGTGAATGGCAGCAGTGTGAGAGAATTTCTATTAAGTAATCTTTACTAAGTAATCACGACATCTTGTGCTGCAAGTGCTCCATCAGAAGAATAAGTGACCAAAATTGCTATGAAACTAGAATAAATCTCTTTATTTTTGCCCAGGCTTACTTTGGCTTTTTGCAAATAAAGCTTTGATTTTATTTAGATCTACGAGGGTTCTTTACTCTTGTTGATGGACTAGAACAAGAAGAATTTTCACATTTAGTTGAAAAGCCAAGCAACCACTCAAGTGGTGCATTGAATATGTTCAGTTAAGAATATTGTCACACTACTTCTTCCTTCATTCATAGCAACTACTAAAACAAGAGGCGCTGAGGTGTTAAGTTAGGTGAATAATCACCTGAGTGCAATCTGGCTATGAAGCAACTGAACTGAGGTGTTTCAGAATATTCCTGCAGCTGGCAATTTGCTATTAGTTTTGCTGTATTGTTCAATCAAATAGTGAAAATTTCATGAAAATTCAGTTATTATTTTCTTGGGAGTAGAAAGATATTTTACAAGTACCAGATTTTAAAAAAAGTTCACCCACGCACCCAAATCAGTTCAATTTAAGTTTGCAGTCTTGCTTCATTTTGCACCATAACACAATATTTCATTTTGTAGCATTGGGAATGAACCAGTCTGCCTCTTCTATTTATCTGTTAAGCATCTGTGAAGCTATGAAAAATTATGTAAATTGTTTGCCCTGCTTCTGTTGTGTAATAAGGCAGGCAGTTCCAGAAGGAAAATTATCCCTAAGGCTCTTATCTAAGAGGGGCTGCCCCCTGGGCATGTACATGTCTCTGCACTGACACTGAATAAGCCTGGATGACTGGCTTAGTCCACGTGATTTTAAAGCAGCTAAAACCGCATGGTTGAATCTCGTCTCCAGAGTCTGTACTTGGCATGTACATAAAGGAAAAGATGGATTTGAGGAGAGAATGTCTAGAGCCTACAAACTCCACATATAATTAGATTAATGAGAACTCTCCAGAGACTCCATCAAAGGAGGAAATTGTTTGTCTAATCCAAATCTCACAGACAGCAAATGTAAGATTCTCAATGCCTTCATTAGAATTTATATTACGCCACAGCTTACAATGGTTTTTTTTTGCTTATTTATATGAAAATATTTACACCAAAATGTAAAGTAAATAAATAAAAAAGGCATTACAGGTAGGATTTATCTTACCTAAATTTAGACATCAAACAATTAGTTATCTTAGGCTAAAATAATAATCCTGGGCACTTTTTGCAGCTTAGTGAAAATAAATAGACACCTGCAAAGGGCAATCCGTCTCACTAAGTTTAGACAGTCATCTTGAGCCAAGAAGAATCTCTCCTGGATGTGTCTACCTTTCTCCACTGAATAAAATGGAGCAGGCAGTGATTAATTCAGAATTCAACAATTTGATGTTAAGAATCCAACCCAGGCAAGTTGAACCCCAGAATAAACTGGATAATTTTCTAACTTTATTCCTTAGCAGTTTCATCACTGGTCATTCAGTAAAATACCGACACCTAGAGCAAACTTTGTCAGCAAAAGGATCCTATTTCATAAATTTCAGAGGGGAAGCAAAGAATAGTCTATAAAAGGGAAATACAGGATTTCTTTCCCTCAACTTGGCCTCAACTTCCAAGGATGGAGATTTTTCATAGATAGGACAGTTTCCCACAAAGCAGAGTCCTTTCCTTGACATCTGCGTAACACAGATGGCATCACCTGTATTCTACTAAACAGACTAGTAGTCTATATTTAATGAAGAGCTTTAATAAGTCACAAAAAGCTAACACACAAACACAAACTTGCAAAAATACGAAGTACTTACGTGAATCCAACATTTAGGATTGCACAGCTGTATTTTGTTAACACAAATAATATTCATCATCATTTATAAAATTCAGATTTATCAGGCTGCACATCAATCCATCCCTATGCTCCAAATATTTATAATATCTATCAGCTATTCCAGATGCTCACTAAGTTGTAAAAGCCATCAGGGAGAAGATAAAAAACTTTTTTTGCTGTGTAGAATATAAGTTTTTGAGTTTTTGGAAAAGGGTTTTTACTCATTTTACTTGAATATGTATGTTTTAATTGTTGCAAATCAGGCCATTTTTTCTTGTTCTACACCTTACCAAGTGTTTGTCATCAATTGATAGCTGCTGCTGCTCACCAATTCACTGAGTAAATACCCTTACCAGGTGGAGTAGCAGGTTCTCAGAGGACATGAGCAATGAAATCCCTGCAAGAGGGAGGAACTATTCCACTTCAAAATATGAATAAATGGCACTCAATGCCTCCTGATGTGTAATTTCTTTGTCACTAACCTGATGTCTACTATAACTAAGCAGAGCTATGTCTAAGTTGGAGTTGAACATATCTGATATGTCTTCACAGGGAGTCGAGGTTTTCATATTTTTTCTCATTCCTGGTGTTGCTTCTTGATGATAAGGCTATCAAACTGCTTTTTCACTGTTTTTGTGTTCCTTCATCCCTCAGTCAGTATTTTTAAGGTTTTAGGTGCTACGAAGAGCTAGTTTTTTCAGTCAATGTCTTTACCACTTTCATTGCAGACTGCTGATTTTGTTCCTCCCTTTTACTTTAATTCAGTTTTCATTCCTCATACTGGGATTCTCAACATTTTTTCTACTTAATGTTGATATTAAAATGCCACCATATTTGGACACATAGTTCTCACAGCGCTTCAATACCGTATGACTAACAACGATTCTAGCTGATTAAGCCAAATGCTTTTGGCATCTGAAATGTGCTGCAAAATTTTTAGTAATTTTCATTAGAATAGGCATAAAAAAAATAAAAAGTCATTGCTTTTTTATAAAAATCTTTTGAACTAGGAGATCACTGGGTTCCTTCTAAGTCTTATCTTCAACTTTTCTTACGAATTTGATAAGCAAAGTGATAGATTTTGATGCTTTCTTCTCTGTGTGTTCTATTTATCTCAAAGTATCTCTATTCTCCTCTTATTTTCACTAGTCAGCACAGGGAAATCTTTTCTCCTAAGTAGTTGCTTATTTCTTTCTTGCTGATATGTTAAGATACAAGAAGAAAACAAGTATCATAGCCAATAAGGCTACAGAGATAGCTGGACATCTCTCTGGGAGTCTCATCAGCATTCCTTTTTTGCTAGTGTCTAGAAAATAATTCAAATTTTTAATGATGGTTTGCCACTGGTTTTCATTTGTTCTCATGTTCCTTTATCAAAACTGCATCGGCAGCATCCCACATCACAGGCTTTTCCATAACAAACCTAGCTTTCTGATCAGTTCCATGTTTCTTAAGAAATAGAAGGTACACTTAGCATCTTTACTTCCATACAAGCCTTCTATGTTGTGCTTTAATTTAAAGGATAGATACACTATTTAATTTCAATTATGTGACTTCTATACTTTTCTGATTTGTAGTATGTTCTATAATACAATCATGTCACAGAAATCCTATTCAGGATTGTACCATCACCTTCTGCATAATAAAGATAATACCTACCTAGCAAAGGTATTTTAAAGTTTAATATATTCCAGTTTTGAACAACATCCTCAGATTCTACAATAACCGAATGCTTAAGGGTACATTAGGGACAGAATATATAATGCAAGTGTCATCATATTCATATGTTTTGTAGGCTAGAGAATTTTATTTTTTTGAGGCTTTTTTTAAAGGCTCAAAGACAAAATACATCTTGAAGATATGTTTGAATAAGGACAGACAAGTAAATTTATCATACATGCCAAAGAGATGTGTGGAATGAGAAAGAAAAAAGGGAAGTCTATTGGGTGATACAGATGATACAGCCCACTTAAAGCTGGTGTTACAAAACACGACAGGTGAAATGAGTTTTTGAACAGCTGAGCAGTATTTTTCTCACTGTTATTAATGTTTTTTCATTTTTTTAATGACAAAATTTTAGATGTTGTTGAAAAACATCCATCAAATAAAGTATTTTTTGGTTTTGTTTGGGTTTGTTTTGTTTTGTTTTGTTTTGTTTTTTAGCTGCTGAGTATCTCCATTAGTCATTCACTTTTAAATTTCATTAGGGTGGCCTTGGGGCCTTGGCTTTCCTTTAACTTCTTTTACTTCAGCCCTGGGTAGAGGAAGAGCTTTATCAGTTTGCTATTTTGCATCTTCTTATGACCAAACACGTAACAGCTAATACTGATAACTGCAATTCTTCAGTTGGTTCAGTCTCAGACACTTTCATTATGATTTCATCTGAGAAGATTCCTCTCTCCTACTCTGAAACAGCTCTGCAATGTGAACTGGTACATGGTAAATGGGAATGATGGAGAGATTCACTTCAAAAGCAGGCTTTTCATAGCATTTTATTTTAATTTTAAATCCTGCTCCAGCTGAGGGAAGGAAGAAGAAAAATCCCATTTCCACATGGCATCATTTTTGCTATGTGAGTGTTTGCCTCAGCAGATAGTGATAGATTTTCCTTCTCTGAAGAATTCAGGAATTCCTGAAACTGGGGATAAATCCTTGAGTTCCTTATCTCAGCAACAAATTTGTCCTATATCTTCAAGAAATACAAAATTTCTCTAGGTATGAGGAAATGTTTAACTTAGGAAATAAGTCATATAATTCTTCTTTACTTATCTTGAGTCCATCTATGATTGTCCTTTATGAAGGTTGGGTACACTTTTGGAGTTAATCTCCCAGCAGTCCTCACAGCCTGTGTTTTGGTTCACAAAGCTGCTCTTGCTGAATGTGTAAACTGGTTTCTTTTTTGAACGACACTAGACTGAAAAATGCCTTGAACATCCTCTAACATGTTGTAACTGTTTATGGTCATTCAGTCCACAGGAGCAGACTACAGCTAAACTGAAGTAAAAATGTTCAAAAATGTAGTGTGGATGTGTTGTGCTTGGAAATAACTATTTCACTCTACAACATCGTGTCACATATTTGTTAATTTAGACAGAATTATATCTGATTAAAGTATGATACTGTCTAATTTCAATGGTCAAAACTCACAGATGGTGATATGATTACTATTAGTGTTAATCTAAATCAATCATTTGATTTAACTAGGGAAAGCTAGAGGTTTTCATGACATCCATTTTTACTACACCTAAATTTGTTCCATGTGGAATAAACTTCAAACAGTGAATGCTCTACTGATTTCAAGGAAGTCCCAGACGTATCAGGTTATAGAAATACCTGTTTGTGGATTATTTCTTTATATATACTTTATAGGTACGTACCTCTTATGTTTAGATAGATGCACTTAATTATAAATAAATGCCCACTCCATGAAGATTTTACTTTCCCGTTGCCTAAGCAGGGCCAGCAGAACTGGTTGGTTGGTTTTTTGATTGGTTGTTTTGTTGGATTTTTTATTTCTACTTGTATTTCTTGGTGTTTTTTCCTGAAATAAACTTTAGTAACCTAGATGATTTTTCACTCTGTTCCATGACTGACAAACTGAGGAAAGAATGTGAGAATTGTATTATTTTCTAGTCCTGGTCAGAAAAATATTTTTTGGTTTCATAAAAGAAAAGAGCATGTACTTTCAAAATATTTTATTACTTTTCTGATGTAGAATCAAAATGACACTTTTGGAGAATGTATTTGTGAGAAGTTTATGATAGATACTCTCTCAGCCTACCCAACGCCCAGACAATAACCCACTGGCTAGAACATTTAACTCGGGCGTGGGAGTAATCAGTCTGCTTGTTTATGACAGATTAGGCTCCCACAGACTCCTTCCCGCATAGCAGGCAAGCTTCTTGCTCATCAAATTATAGCATCAGCCTCTTTTAAAATGTCAAATCCTTCTTTTGCATATCTTCCTTTCTCTATAAACAGCTACATGGAAGATGAATTCTACAGGATTCAGGAGATTAGGGCTGATTACCATATTCCAATACCTGTTCTATCTGATTCAAAGCAGAAATTAGATTTCAGCCTTTGTAAGTCCCTTGAGTATTTTGTGAATTTTTACCCCTGAAAATGCCCTAGCCTGAAACAATGAATTGAAACATTTCAATGCAACTGTCTAACTTTATTTTTATTAGCTCTTCCTAAAAGTTGATTACTATAAAGCCACCCCTGCTCTTTGATGGGCCACTGTGATATTTATCTGATTCATCTCATTGCCTGCCAAAATGGAATCCATGGCCATTGTTCCTGCATTATTTTGTAATGTTACAACAATGGTAAGGTAATGCATGTGAATACGCCAGTGCCATTCTCTCCAGAAAATAAAGTAGATCTGAGCTAATAAGAAAGACCGGGAGGTTTATGAAAATGAGTAAATGATTATTCTAAACTTCATTAATTGGTATGTATACCACAATGTCTTATGTTCTGCAATGCATATTAATACATGGAAATGTGATTAAAATATATTTTTTTAGTAAATTTCACAGTGTATTCCAGCAAAGGGCCATTCTATTACAAAATATGGATAAATAGGAAAGTCCATAGGAAAGAGACATCATAAGAGACACTGAAAAAAAGGTCTTCAAAGGTAAAATACCTGTCTTCGAAAAGAAAAGATTGTGAATCAATAAAAGTGTATTCCTACAAAATATTGTGTTAACACTAATCAAAACGCAGAACAGAAATTCAAGGAAATATCTTACAAATGCATAAATAAACACTGTTAAATAAGTCAATAGGTAGTACATAATAGGATAGTTAATGCACTGAGGATACAGAGAACATATGGAATGAAGACAAATTGCTCAGTCCTATAATTGTCATTTCCAGTTTCAGCAGAGTCGTAATTGGCAGGAGAAAATTAAAAAATAATGTGGAGTTATGATTAAGGAAAATAAAACTAATATTAAAAAATACTGAAACTATATGCAATTTTTTCCAGAATACCAATGTTTATCTTTTTTATTGCTTGAAATGGCCTTCAGAGAGCTAGCTGAAGTGTGCTTCAAATATAGTTATGCAATGAAAAACACAGTGATAAATTGCCACCAGTCTCAGTTCAAAAAAGCATAAGAGAAGCCGTTTCTGGACTTAGTTAAAAGGCAAGGGAAACAAAGATGAAAGAAATAACTGGTATGTTGTTTAGACTTTTGTCTCCTGACAAACTCTAAGACCCATTTTCAGCCTGTTTTAGCTTTGGCTTTATGTAAGTCTGAAAAACAGCAAACCAGTTATGCTTCCCTTCTTAGGGGAAATTTCTGTCTACAGAACTCAAAGTGGCCCAAAGGGCTGAAGCTGCAAAGCAGTGATCCCCATCATGTGAGTTGTCTTGGCCAATGTAAAAGGCTGTTTTCAGGAAGAAATTGGGGTGCTGAACATATTATGAAAATGCAGTTCAGGATGTCTGTGATAACAATGTATATTTATTTTTAAGTATGTCTTCATCATGCAATTTAGTTGCCTGCTATAATGGGGACTGCAAATATAGCAATTATTTTCTCTTAAAAAAACCCAGACAAAAAAGCCCATCAGTGTGAGGCCTGAATTCTTCAAAACACAAGGACTTGCAGTAATTTCTTTAATATTTAATTAATGTAGGGAACAACTCCCTGTCTCTCTACTTCAAAATCTTTAATTTAACCTTTTTTTCCACTGACATGTTTTTAAAACAGAAAATGCCTCTTTATGAATGAAGTGTGCATGGGAAATTTTCAGAGACGAAAAATCATCATATAATTACCATCACCTTTATGCCCAGCTAGGAGAAATACACTGACATCTTCTTGGCTGCCCTCCTGGAATGGTCTTGTCACTTTCATTCTCTGCTTGCAGAGAAAAAAACAAAATGAACATAAGCCTACAAGGCAGGGAGCCATACAACCATAACCCACTTTGAGCAAAGGAAGCTGGAGGGAAGCCCTGCACTGCCACTCAGGCCTCTGGCTTGGCACAAAGGCAGGGAGCCTGAGTGTTGGACCTGCCGCTCGCAGCCTTGGGGGTCCTGCTCAGTTGCATTCTCCCACTGTCAGAATAAAAAGGCTCTCACTGGAGAATTCTGGCATGGACATTGTCAAACCAGAACTTTATTTCATTCTGCCCAGGGGTAAAACTCTGGAAATCCCAGTTTCAAGGGGAGTCCATTTTTAAAATTTTTTTCTTTTTTTTGTTTCTTTGTTTTTCCCTTCTCTGTTGTATTTTAATCTTCAATCTGGATTAGGATTATAGGGCTTTGTCTTTTTCTTTTTTTATTCTCTTCCTAATACATAGGAGTCCTTAAAATATCCAGAGTTTTGTTATTTGTTTAATTTTATTTTGGAAATTTCTTATTTGTGTGGGTGTATACATAACGTGAATGTATTAAAATATCTGTATGCATATAATATAAATAGAATAGATCTATATATGTATGTCCTAGGTTACAATATAGATGTATTTAAGCATTCTATTACCACCAGCTGTGGGCCATTAGCTGTTATGGCCTGCTAATGACCCACCCCTGATAACAGACAATGGGCCATCAAGAAACCCCCACATGACTCATGGACTTACCTCATCCTATTGTGAGAGGCTCCACCCAGGAGGGAGGAGCCAAGCATTCCCACCTGGATATAACCTGCCCTCAGAACTGCCTAACTTAGCCCTGTCTACTGGGTCACCAGAGGATAAAGCTACCACTGGACCTTCAGCTGGAGACCTTCTGTAGGATCATCACTCCAACTGAGCTACTTCATCTGGACTGCTACCACCACTCTAACAGGGTGTCAGGTTGTATCTGACTTTGTCAGTGCTTTTCCTTATATTATTTCATTTGTTTCTAATTTTATTTTACCATTAATTTAAATCCTGACTTTGGATCTCCCACTGGTTTGTTTTCAAACCAACACAATATATTTATATATTTAGTTATTTATAGCACTTGTACATTGATGAAGGTTACTATATCAACACACAATATCATGAAGTATCTACATAGATCTTATGGTGCAATGCTTGGTCTGTCACAGTTAGTAGATCTTTTGCTATTGGTTTAACTGAGGGCAAGGTTGAAGAATTTTATGCTAGATCTGAAGAAATAATGTTTTAGTTTAATAAATTAAAATAAAGTTTAGGGAGAGGGGATTTGTTTATATTGAACAGAAACAGAATACACCACACATTACTTGACACAATTCAAACTAAAAGAATAAGATGAGAAAATTTCCTCCTGGAAAAAATTGGCAACTCCAAATACTCTGGGTTCTGTTTCACAACTTAGGAAGGTTTAGCTTGGACATCAGGAAGAATTTCTTTGTGGAAAGAGTTGTTAAGCACTAAAATGGGCTGCCTAGGGAGGCAGTAGAGTCACTGCCCCAGGCAGTGTTCAAGAAACAACTTGACGTGGCACTTAGTGCCATGGTCTAGCTGACAAGACACTGATTGGTCAAAGGTTGGACTCAATGATCTGAGAGATCTTTTCCCACCTAAATGATTCTGTGATTAAGGATTAACTTCAATATTGATATTAATAATTGTAATACTAAAAGCAAAGAAGCAGAAGACATATTTCAAAATGCAAAATGAAACGTTTAAGCCTTGCTAACATGAAACGTTTATTTAGAATACAGGAAAATGGAAGAGTTTCAGATAAAAGTTTTTGCGGAGTGCAGCATAATTTCCTCTAAACTCCCAGTGATAAAATTCAGATTGACTGGAAAGGAAAGTTAGATTCAAACTGTGTCGTTGTGAAGGCATGTTCATATTTAGCTGTTTACTGTACTAAATATTTATGCTCTGTAGAGAAAAAGGATTGCTGTCATAATTATTTTTAGTACCATTTTTTGTATTGTTGATTTGGGCTTTTCATGTGGGCAGTTAATTTTGATTAGGAGTAATTTTATTCACATACATTATATGAGTAATTTCAGCTTATTTTTATCTTGATAAGCTAGAAGTGCTTCCGTATTTCACATGGAGTGTTAACATCTGAGGATACTGTCCCTTTCTATAGCTCAGCAGTGGTTAAGAAATATCTATCATCATCAAAGTAATAAAAATATATTTGTTCTTGCAAAATTCTGTCACTTTGGAAGTGATGGAACTGTTATTCCTACATTTAAGAAAAAGCTGATTTTTGTGCAACTAGTCTTCAATATTTAATCTATTCAGAGAAGGTCCAAGATTACGTAAGTCATAAAGTATTATCAATAAGGTTTTACAGTATAAGAAATAGCCCTTTCATGCATTACAGTGATGGGAAAAAAATATTTTTCTGCCTACCCTTGTTATATTGTTTGTTGCTTAGTGTATTGAGAGATTAAGGTGGAAGTACGGAAACTAAATGGGCACTACATGTTGAATACAGTCTCAGCTCTTTGTTGCCAAATTACTTCTTATATGAAATTTGTAGATGGAAGCTTGTGCTTCTTGAGATTATGACATAATTTGACAGGATCATTATGGAAAATTGTATATTACTTGAAAATAGCTAAGTGCTTGCTTGACATAAGTAGCTAGAAATGTTAGGCAGCAAGCTGAACTTTACTTGAACTATATGGCTATGTTTAAGTCAAAGAGGGACCATAGTGAAACCTGGAGCAACAATCTAATAATAGTTAGAATAGACTAAGCTGTAGCTTAAATATTGCTTAAAAAAGAACAGCTAGAGTGAGCAGCTCATAGACTGTGGTGCATAAACTGTAACAAACCTATTCTAACGTGTACTATGGAACTGATGGAAACCCCCACTGAAACCAACCTAAGAGAAGATAACCATGTGACGACCCCTTGGTAATGAAAGAGCAAACCAATAAAGAGTGAGAAGACCCCAGATCCTAATATTGCTATTGGTCCAGACTGTTGCATGAGGGATGGGGAATTTAGATTGTAAGGGTATAATTGCTGAGGGATTTCTTTGTTCCAGGTCTCTCTTTTGAGGCACCTAGCTTGAGCTACCAGGTAACATAACTGATCTGTGCCAATAAATCTATCTGGTGGAGATGAGAACCTACTGTCAAAAATCTCTGTAACAATCATAATGGTGCATATGAGCAACTATGGACATGCTGCGCATACTATGAAAAGCTTTATTACCATTTTATCATATTCCACTTACATTTGCAGTGAGGCCCAAGAAGGTACAGTGTCACTGCTAGAAGAGTACATGTGATTTACCATCTGTAGGCATCCTCTAAGAGCAATACTAGTACTTGAAGTTTACAGCATTTCTCTAGCAATCTGATTAGACCATGCTAAAGTGTCAAGTAATTATAAAAAAAAAAATTGATTTACTGCTAGTAGGTGACTCAGGTCCTACCTTTCAGCACTGGCTGTAGGCATTTAAACCATCAGCATACACTGGGCTTTAAGCTACTTTCCAGCCTGCCCCAGATTCTCAGAACTCCTTGGGACTGATACCTTTGCTGAGTTGAATGTGAAACACAATATCTTACCTTTTAATATACATTATACTTTTACCATTACCACAATAACACACTAAAACAAGAAAAGTTAAAGCGAAATTTTGCAATAAAGCTGTCTTTATTCATGCAAGCCATAGATACAAAGGCTGTAATAACCAGAAAGAAATAGGTGAATCTGAACAATTGAGACTTCTTCAAACAGAACAATAAGTCATTCAAGTATTTAGTCTTTTTGTTTTTATTAGCATTATGAAACTTTCAGACTTTGACAGCTGTATCCATTGTGCAAGAGCATACAGAACCATATCTTTAGCATTTTTTGTTCCAAAAAAATCTTTTTTTTCTCTAGTAAGTTGAGGAACTACAAATTCTTGTAGGAGGCAATTTTGCTCAGAGCAGTACCACATAGGAAGAAAAAGTCAGCAAGCTGAACAGCAGAAATAAAGTCTACCAAGCAAGCTAAAGAAAACAATATTTTTTCCCTTTCAGAATTAGAAAGTATTCACCAAACCTGTATTTTTCTTATTGAGAAATACTTTCTATGTGTGTATTCATGATCTATAAGGAAAACTTTTTTAACTGGAAAAAACCCAGAAGGATATTAATGAAATTAATTCTTTGGGAAATCATGTACATTTTCAACATCCAAAAAGTGCTAGAAATGCAAATTAATAAGCTGTTTTGTTATTAAATATTACTACTAGTATAAGGAAATAGGCGAATGCTATAAACCTGCATAAATCATGAGGCAAGACTGCCCATCTTCATTAACAGTCTGGCCAAGGACTAAAAGCAACACAAAACCAAATTTCAAAGCAAAATACCCAGAACCAAAACTTACTTGCACTTGAAAAAAAAACAGGTAGTAACATTTATACTTTTGTACAACTTTAGAGGTTTGCTTTCTTCTTTGAAGAAGTCTCCTAAGAAGAAAGTATTTCTCCCCTTACCTAAAACAATCTCCTCTTGCTGATTAACATTGCAACATCAGAAAACAGAAGCCAGCTCTTCTAAACACAAGAAGTCACAGCATAAAGGTACCAAGCCTTAGTCGATAGAAAAAAGTCAAAATTGAAAAGCCAAGTTACAGTCCACACTGTAGTTTAGAAGTTCTGGAAAACTCCATAGGACTCTCTGAAAGGCAGGTATGTACATAGAATCACTAGATTGTATTTTCCCAAACAATAAATGAAACAAGGTGTCATGTAGGAGGTTGTTATAATGATTAGTAAAATGCTGTTATATGTCACTTAGTAGTGAACTGTTAAATAACTGCCTGTATAGCATTTAATTATATTTTCAGAATTGCAGAATGGTTGAGGTTGGAAGGAACCTCCGGATGGAGTCTGGTTGCATCCCCCTGTTTAAGTAGGTTTACATAGAGTAGGTTAAACATTACCATGTTCAGATGGCGCTTGAATATCTTCCATGATGGAGACTCCTCAACCTGTCTGGCCAACCTGTGCCTGTTCTTGGCTACCCCCACAGTGCAAAAGCATCTTCTGACATTCAGATGTAATCTACTGTGTTCTACTTTGTGCCCATTGCCTCTGATGCAGTCACTGGGAACCACTGAAAGAGCCTGGTAGTCTTTTTTGCACCCTCCCTCCAAGTATTAGTATACACTGATGAGATCATTTCGGGGCCTTTTTATTTCCAGGATGAACAGTTCGAGCTGTCTCAGCCTTCACAGGAGAGATGCTCCAGACTGTTAATAATCTTTGTGGTCCTTCACTAGACTGTCTCCTGTGTCTTGCTTTTACTAAGGATCCAGGTACACAACATTTCAGGTTTGGCCTAATCAGTGCTAAGTAAAGGGGAGAGATCACCTCCCCTGGTGTGCTCTTCCTAATGCAGTCAAGGGTACAATTGGCTGCCTTTGATCAAAGGGCACATTGGTGGCTCACGTTCAACTTTGTGCCCACCACCATCCCAAGGTCCTTCCAGCCTTTTCAGCTGTGAGCCTCTAGCATATATTGGTACCTGGGGTTGTTCCCCAGGTGTGGGACTTTGCAATTCCCCTTTTTTGAACCTCGTGATGTCCTCATAATCCCAATTCTCCAGTCTGTATTTATTTTTCTGGTGTATATATTTTATTATACATTTGCACAAAAACCAACCAACCAAAATTTGATCCAATCTTTTTGTTTCAGGTTATTCAAAGAATTAGTTTATTTGGTTTCTTTCTCGTGCACTACATAGAAAGAATGAAGTGGAAGTATGTTTAAAACACATTTTTGGATCTTCAAAATATAAATTTCCAAACTAGCATTTGTTATTGTTTCAAGATATTCACAGTGAATATCTTAACAGTGATATATTTAATCATAGAGAGTTTAAGAAAACTACATAGCTACAGTATAGGGGTCTTAAAATGGATTGCACATAAAAGTGCCTCTATTGCAACTTCTGTGATCTTTACTGCCACATGAGAATTTTCAATATATTATATTAAGGTCTGGGAAAGCAACCCTAATGATAAGTAAACAGACACACATGACAAAAAAAATATTGTACCATTGAAAGCAGTCTGGTTCTTTGTTGGAGATACAGATATTAAATTATTTATAATAATACTTAATAGGATATTAATAAATGCAAGATGGTAAACTTCATGCAAGTGATGAAGCCACAATCATATGCAGCCTCTTCGCAGCACCAGGAAATTAAATTATTACTGAGGATGCTATCGCATAGTCCAGGTCTTATGCAAGAATTGTGCTTAAAGGTAAGCAAAAGAGAAAAAGAGATGTTGCATAAAACTTCATTTTCAAAGACTTAGTAGATCAGTCATCCTTTACCACTTTACAGGATAAATAGAAATTCTAAGAAATCATATCATGAACAAATCTGGATCAGGTATCTTAAAAGAGTCTTTAAAACTTCACTTTAATATAAATTACATATCATAAGTTTGAGCAGTGTCAGTCAAGAATAATTTTTCTTTAATACAGTTGATGTAATTCTAAACTTTTCAAACTTAAGTAAAATATTTGGCTTCTCTTAAAAACATGGTGGCTGGTAGCAATTTACTTCAGCCACTAAAGAAAAATTACCTGTCAAAGAACACACTTCCTGTAATGAAGGTTTGTAATTTTTTAATATGCTCATTCTTCTGTGAGCCACATTTAGTGCTGAAATAATTTATTCAGTTTTAAAAGATCCATTTATATTCACAAAGCACAGTTAAAAGACTGTTACCTTGAAAGCAGTGACATAGTTTGCAATTTTTTAGGTCTTCCTTCTGAAAACAGGTACCTTTTGCACTTAAAATTCTGTATAGGTTTTCAGTAAATATCCACCCACTATTTATTATGATGAGAACACTCAGAATACAAAGTATTAGACACAGAATTTCCATGATGTACACAACCTACCATCCAACAAACTTAAAACTTGTTGAGCTTAAAACCCTTTGAACTCACTCCAATCTTTATGCATTAGCAGTTGAACCCACTCGTAAATCAGTATTTATGTGACTGAGAAGTAAACAGTCAAACACAAAACTCTGAACCTTAATACTTGGCAGAACTGAACTGCAATTTTTTTTGTTAAAGGTATATATGTAGACAAATTGAAGGCAAGAAAGACAAAAAAAAGGAAAACTATGAAGAACTCATAGCCTGTGGAATAAGAGTACTGGGAAGAATATAAATAACTCTTTCATTTAGTTGTGTCGAAGTCCAGAAGTGGAGTAATTTCCAAAGGTATGGTGGAAACAGAATAGGGGCAAGGCAGGTACTGTGTCAAGCTGAACTTGGGAGCATGGAAAAGGGGGTTGCAGTGAACAAAAGGATTTATTTGAGGCATGGTTTGGAGATTGATAAACAGCACGAAAAGTATACACATCCATGAGTGTGATCAGCCATCCCTGGACTGCAGTCGTTCAAGCCAGCTGCAGCCATCGATTTTTGGTCTGTATAAGGCTCATGCAATATTCACATCAGAAAATGATTAAGACAGATACCTCAAAATCTAGTACTAACTTCTTGTCCCCAGCTTTCCATCGAAATAGGAAATGATAAATATGAGGGGGAAAAAATGAATGAGACATGAAAAAATGAATTCATTTGAGAAATGAATTATGTTAGTAGAAAACTGACTTAAGTAAATACATTCCAGCATAAAGTCAATCCTGATGAAATAACCCTTGACTTCTTAAGGTGTTTGATCCTTTTTCTCTTCCATGAAGCTGAGGGCTTTTCCTTCTCTCAGATACTGATAAATACCTCTGAAGTTTTTAAGTTTCTTCATGTTTTCAATTGATTTTTGGGGTTTTTTCTCCTGGATTTCTCTTTAGCAGAAGAAAATAAATACTATGTTTCATAAGCTCTGTACAAAATGATTGCATTTACTTGGTCTTCCACTTAGATGCTTTAGATGCTTAATCATTTTACTACATCTATAAAGATAAATTACATGTTTAGAAATCAGGCTGCAGATGTGTTTATGTGAATGCCACATCATTCATTTTCTTTTGAAGACTAGCAGTCACTGAGGTAAAGTGAAGCTGAAAACTTCTGCAGTGCACTATGAGAACTTACAGAAAGCGTAATAATGTCTTAGCTAGTGTAGTTAGAAAATCAATTGATAATGGAAAACTCAGCATTCTGTTTTCTGCACACAGCATATGATTCAACACAATATTCTAAAATTTAAGCAAATTTTGTCAGAAAATGATACAAAAATAATGTTCTCTGAATGGGTAAAGAGAGTAAATGTATTCCCTTAATAAATGGAAAATTCATTATCTTCTTGTTTTATCCTTAAAGATATATTTTACATTTTTCATTAATTAACTGTTCTTAATACAGAGGTTGTATGCTTCTGAATTTCAGCTGCAAAGGATGTTTAAGCAAATTTCCAGTTACACATTTCCAGAAACAACATTTACAGATGCAAAATTAAGATAAACATTAGGGAAGAAAACAGTTTCAACTTGCAATCAATTTGTTACTGGCTTACAGAGTAGTTAGGCTGTAGTCACCAGTGACTCTTTTGGTTCACAAAAACTGCAAAATACTAAATACTCAGTTTAACTGCCTTTCCATCAGAAATTAGAAATACCGCTACTTCATTTCACAGAAGGATGAAATTTGGAAAAATAAAGCCATGAGAAGCCCCTCAAATATAATCCTGTCTGAAAAATAAAAACATTATTTTTAGGAAATAAAATCCTAAAACGGAGAGAAAGCGTCAGATATTAATAAAAAGGTTTTCCTTGCTTGTGATGAATCCTATGTAAAAACAAATTAGGAAATTGGTCTATTCTGCTGTGAAAATTTACACAAGAATCATTGAAGAATTTTGTGTATCATTCCTAAGAAGAGCAGAAGCCACAGACTGACAGTCCTAGGTAGAGTGTTTATTTCCATCTGATCTTTTTCCCTCAATTTTTCTGTAAAGCCTAAAAAACTTTAAATTCTTTTAGGCTGACTTATCATTGGCCATGAAGATTTAGATAAAGCCACCTTGTTGGAAAGACTATGTAACAGAATAGATATATTTTTGGAGAGCTGTGATCTTCAGTTCAAATTGTCTACATAAGTGACTGTTTTTCCTGCACAGCGATTCTGCTTCTTGAATGGTGACACTCTTGCTTTTATACAATTTTACAGAGCAGCTGTTATACACCTCTCTCTGCCAAAATGCACACTGACACACACTTGGATGTCAAATCAAGTAGGCCACCATTATGGTTAGGAAGCAACAACAGATAAACAGCAAGCATATATATTTTCTTATCATAACTTTATAAGTTGCAATTTCTTACAGCCCTGTTCTTCACAGCATAATATAAAAATCTGTAATAATTACACATATCATTACAGGATTTTCACACTTTTGAATTCAAGAGCTTTAAAATATATAAAGATATTTCTGTATATCTTTAAAATGGTCCAAAATAGCATTTTGTAAGTAACTTTTTTTCTGAGAAAATTCAATTAAAGTGCACAGAATAATAGGGAAGTGCAATAAAAAATTTCTTTCATATTATAAAATACTGAAAGCAGTTTGAAAGACTTGAATTCCAAGAAGGTTTTGGTTTTTTACTCTGGAAATAGATAAATGTGAAAAATTAAATTGCTTTCTGTTTTAAATTGTCTTATGTTTCTATTGCTTGAGCTATGCTCTTTTTGTCTATGACAGCAGGATAAAATGGATAAAAAATAGGTTTTCACCAGTTTTGATTTTATTTTGTGTTTTGGAATATAAGAGGTATATTTTTACATTCTCAGTGTGTATTTTATTTTTATGGAAGCATCTGAGATACATGCTTAAAATAATCAAACCTGCTTAAGTACAGGTATTAAAAGTGCATTGAATTCTTCTGGCTAGTGAACTGATGTCAGGTTTGCATAAATGTCTCATTCCACAGGCCTGTGAGTGGGAAGTTAACTTTCAGCAACGTGTCTGAGATCAAGCATGATGAGTAAAGCCATCAGTTCTTTACGAACAGTTTCATATGTGGAATATTCATTGCTTGATTTGTCTTATTTCCTTCTTTTTATGTACTCTATATTTTTAATCAGGCACTACTGAGTGCGAACAATTTTATCATGAAGATAGGACAGTACAACATCTACCACTTGAGGTGTTTACAGTAATATTAATTATAAGTATAATACACAACATTTTAATTTAAAAAAAATTCCGACAAACAAGGAAAAACATTCTATATACTCATGGTGTATAAGACCTATTATAATATCATTTGAGGAAAGAGGACAAGGATTTAAAGTCAGATGTATTTTTGTCCTGGTTTAAGTATATTGTTCTAGAATAAGCAAAGCCCACTGAAGAAATACTGCTACATATTTTATTCAAATTGCTTCCTTTTATGTTTCCTTATCAAATACAGGATTAAAATAACTTATCATTACTGGGGTTTGTTTCTTTGGTTTTGGTTTGACAGGATTTTTTCATCCTGAAACCCTACAGGACTTTGTGATTCACAGCTTTGAATGTCATGAATGAAGGCCAAAGACTACAGTTAGGACATTACTATTTACTAGGATATAATAAGATGGCTACAACTGCTACTACCACTATTGCTACTACCACCACCAGTTCTAACAGTGTGTTAAGATCCAATTATTATTAAGGTTCTTAGAAATACCTCAGCCCGAATTAAGGTGCAAACAAGACCATATGCCATCAGGAGTATGGGTTTTATTTGGTATGAGAGAGAGAAAGAAAGAGAAAAGAGAGAAAGGAAGAAATAGGGAAAGGAGTGGGGGGACAGAGAGGGGCAGAGACACGACAAGATAATATCACCACTCCGTGGGTCCCACTGGTGTCCTGATGATCCTCTCCAGCTGGTCTTCTTGGTGGTGAAGGTCCCCCCCCAAAGCATAGAATCCGATGGATTTATATACCCTCGAGCCAGTAGCAATGTCCGGGCATGTCCCCCTGGGGGAGGGGGCAGTCTCTTACAGCAGACTCTGGGTTTGTTGCATCCCGTGCAGTCCTGTGGGGCACGGCCTCTCACGTGGATGTGGCCTGTGGGTTTGGGGGTTCCACAGCTGCGCCAGTTTGAGTAAAAGGGAGGATGGGCATCTATTTCCTCTGACCAGAGGTTACACCACATACCCAAAACCTCCTCCTCTGCCCTCGCTTGGGGGGAGGAGTCTGTGTAAACCTGGCTTCTGTGAGCTGTGCTCTCCCCCCACCCCAAACTTGGCCGCAGCTGGGGGCTTTGGCCTTTTGTGGATGTGTACCTTTCCCTCTGCCTGAGATGACTGAACAATGGGTTTCCCTTTATCTAATCAGCAGTTTGATTTTTGGTCCAAGGGCCCAGTCTTCGGGGAGGCTTCTTTGGTTGTAGCTTCTTTATAATGAGCAAAACTTTATACCAGTGTTTGAGGCATGAACTATTTTCAGTCTCTGACACAGTGCCAATATAACACTGCCATATTGCATAGCACAGAAAATGTGATTTCTGTCTTAGCAAGGGAAATCCTGTTGGCTGCCTGAGGGAAGGGTGGAACTGTGGTTAAAATAGTATGAAAGTAAGGCCACATGGCCTCCAGACTGAAAAAAGTAGAAATCATGACCATAGGCAGGCCAGTCCTCCTTTGGGTGATGCCCGTGGTGGCTGAGGGCTCTATTCACCCTGCCCTCACCAACCTCCTGAGCTGGACCTTATCAGAGACAACTCAAGCCTCAGGGACCATGGAAGGCTGAGGCCCTTGTTGGGGAAAGCGATAGGCACCAGCATCAGCACGTAGGTGTTTTTGTGCAAAAATGCGAACTGTAAAGTTTTTGAAGCTGTTCTGTTTTTATGTGTAATTTGGACTATTCAACTATAAAAATATTAATTGGCTAGCCATAATTCCTTATTTCCCTGTGTTTGGTACATTCATTTTTTGAAGATAACAAGCTTTTCAGTCTTACAATGATGTTCCCGGAGCTGCAGGTTATGCAGGGGAGGCAAAAATCACTGAAACCAGCAAAATGTTAAAGCAAGCTGAAACCTGCTCAGGCCATGGCACATCCTGAGAACCTGCATTACCAATGCAGAGCTTTCTGCCTTTTACTAGAACAACAAAAATCAGAACTGCTGAACTAAAGAAAAAACTATAGTCCCTGACCCAAACAGTTTATTGTCTAAGAAAAGAAGAAATGACAGACAGATAAACAGGCAGATGGGAGACAAGCAGGGAAATGGTCAAACTGCCCCATTTAGCAGGGTAGTAAGTCATCTCAGTGCACCATCTTTCTATCTATTGTCTACTCCATTTTTGTTTTGTTTTGTTTTGTTTTCTGTACAGAGTGGGATATGGGCCACATAAACATAAATTTTGAAATGAGATACGACAAAGATGTTAGAACAAGTCCTGTTTTAGTCCCAGGTGCTCTAGGGGGCAAAGCAACAGCATGCTTCCTTGAAAATTTAACAGGTGGATGGGGGAGACTGGCATCACTAAAGGACTGGGGGCACAAAGTGACATCTTAAAGGTCAGTGTGATTAAATAGTATAAGTTTATGAGGGGAAGAAAAGTGTTGAAAGACCCTGAGAGAGGAGAGAAGCTGTTTGTTGAATGTGACAGAAAATGTTGAGTCAGGAATGAAATGAAGAAGGTGACATTATCAAAACAGGTATTAAGTTTACAACAGAAGTCAGATTAAATAACAACAGGCTTAACTTGCATTTTTCAAGGGATGGAATAAAGGACATAACAAAATCTGATCTATAATGGTGCCCATTTATGTTAGTTTTATCAAAAATCATGTACTGTGGAGACTGCTTTTCTGCCTACTCTCACAGAGAAACAAATACCAGAGATATTTAATATATATATATATATATATATATTTAGACAACCTGGATAGGAAAATTGACACAGAGGTTCAAATGGAATAATTAGTTAGAGTCTGGCTGACAGTACTTACACTTCCCCAAAACAAGGAGAATAGAAGAGAAACACGCTTGAGAAAAAGTATGGCTTCTCCTGTTTATGGAAGGAGTACAATTGTGTTTGTTGTTAAAGCTAGGTCACGGCATCAAGAACCTCAAATTCCCTTTCCTTAGTTCTTTCTCCATTGTGTTGAACTGATGTACTCTGAAGACGAAACTCTGTATCTCAAATCAAAAGATTAAAAATGCACACTAAATTTAAAATGCACATACATATGAAATATGTTTCTTTAGTATGCTATCACTTGGTACTATAGACCCTACATATAATGTTTCATTTTTCCATGCGGATGATGGAAATATTTTTCTTACCTTTAATATCAAAGAAAAGAAATACGGGCATTTTACATTAATAAGCAAAAAGTCAAAAGAAATGTCTGGTTAAGCCATCTTAGCTATTTGAATATACAAAATATAGACTATACAGAATAACTAATTATTTTAGAATTAAAATAATACTTGTACTTGTTTACTATATTATTCTACTCCAAGCCATTGCCTGAAAATTACTAATAATGATATCAAGAATAGTTAGCATTTTTGTCTGTAATTTCCCTTTGCCTGGTACACTATTATTTCTCACCAGCACCTAATACTTTCAGTTTTGCATGCAATATAAAAAGAATACTAAGTTGGAAGGATGGCTGGATTATTCATTGCAAACTACTTTCCTAACTAGTGATTCTGATCCTATTAATACAGTTGTTATAAATAACTTTTGCCAAATTGTTTTTTTGAAAAGGGTGCCAGCTGGTAGATAGTTAAAGAATTATTCCTTTTGCTACTTTTCTTAATAAATGTAAAACAAAGAACATTAAACCAATGAAATGAAATCCGATCTTTTTTCACTTATATCACTCTAATGTGGATTAGACTACATCCTCATTAGTCCAGTTTACCAAATACTTTCATCTGTTGAAATGTCCTTTGGATCATTTATTAAAAATCCTGTTCCAACTTAAAAAAAAAAAATATGGACTAGTTTTAGTACTCACAGCCCCATATTTACTGAATTGTTTTATTCTACAGAATGCTCTTTTCTACCATTACTTTGCTGTATAGCAGGACTACTGCCATCATGTAAATATTTAAAGGTGAGTTTTGGGGATTTTCTCCCTAATGAAGTGTTACAATTCAATTACAAAATGTGCAGACACACTTGGCTACACAGCAATGGCTATATTGACAGATACAACATTTTTATACAAATGTTTTATTAATTTCTCATTGAATAAATTGATTTATAGTTTTGGGGGGTTTATTTTTGTGTTTTTAAATCACCAGGTGATTACTATAACTGCCTGGGAAGACAAATTACTGAACTACTTTTTTTCATATCTATATCATCTATATCTATATATATCTATATCTATTTATATAGTCTGGTGTTTGAAAGAAAAATAATTTTTTCTGATCCCTGAAGTAATTAGTAAATTCCCTTAAGCATCAGATGTCATTATCCTCATCTGAAACCATTTACGAATATAGAAAATACAGCTTTACACCAAATGAATGCTTATGTTTTCAAAAGCAACCCTTAAATTTGTATATCTAACATCACAGATCTTTCAGTATGATTTGAAAAGATAAAACAAATTCTCACTGAATATTAAAAATGGGCATTGCTCCAGGAATCTTATTGTTTCCTACATTTGTTCCCACATAAAGAGCCATATGTCAACAGCTCAATCTGATCGCAGAGTCCTTCCTCTTCCTTGCAGTTTTGAACTCTGTTATCCTTACAGCATAGTTATCCATTTTCAAGCTGTAAGAAAAAACGTAACTGAAGTTTGTAAGATGGCATCCACCTTTGGAGAATAAAGATTGTGAAAGAGTATGGTGGGTTGACCTTCAGTAGATGCCACGTGCCCATCAAGCCACTCTAGCACTCCCCCATCAGCAGAGCAGGGGGAGAAAATACAATAAAAAGCCAATGGGTCAAGTTAAGAACAGGGAGATCACTTACCAATTACTATCATAGGCAAAACAGACTTGACTTAGACAAATTGATCTAATTTATTGTAAAAATGAATGCCCCAAGCCTGTCGGAGTTAAAGAGACATTTAGACAAAATAGCATGCTGTAATGTTTGGTCAGCCATGAGTTGGTCAGGCAGTTGGACACGATGATCACTGTAGGTCCCTTCCAACTTTTATTCTATTCTCTATTCTAATCTATTCTAATCTTTCTGTTTTATAGAGTCCTCCATGAAGGACTGCCCCAGTGTGGGTCCCTCATGGGGTCAAAGGTCCTGCCAAGACCATGTTCCAATGTGGCTTCCTCACAACCTGAAGTCTTTGAAAAGAGTTTTAAAAAAAAAACAGGGCAAGTGTAATTATTTGAAGTTGGAGCATTTCAGTTATGTGGAAGAGTTTACCTACTTCTTAACAATAGAAGGATACTAGAGAAAGTGGTGCAGATGGCCACTCACATTGTATGCTACTAGATTAGTTATCTTTTATTGTAAGCAAATTTAGTTATGTACCTCAAAATCATTATACTATGTACTTTCTGATGACCAGTAAGAATATGCTGTACCCTTTCCTCCAGCATGTAAAATGGGGACTTTGTATTTGTTATTTGGTCAGTTATTTCACAAAAAACCCAAAACCCCAAGAAAACCAGACAAAACTCCACCAAAAAACCTAAACAAAACCAGCACAACAACAACAACAAAAACCAAAACAACAACGTCCCTCCCCTCCCCCATAATTTCTCCAAAAACTCAGAGAATGAGAGAATGAAATATCTATAAATGTTCTTCTTTCACATTTAGTTGTAAATGATCATTTGATTTAAAAGTTATTTGGAAGATCATAAAGATGTATTGATAGGTCGGACCACTGGGACTCAACAATTAACAAGGCGGCTTGTTATCTGCAGTTTTGGACTGTTCCAGTACCGAAAAGACATTGACATATTGTAGAAACTTCAGCAGAAGTCATCAAGACAGTTGGAGGCTGGAGCACTTGCCCTGTGAAGAGAGGCTCATGGAGCATGTCTTGTACACACTGGAAAAGACACAGCTTTGGGAGGGAATTGTAAACTTGTCCGACAATACAAGATAGTGTCTAACTCCCTCAGAGGTGTGCAGCAACTAGATAAGAAGTAAAAGTCACATATTGCACAGGAAATTTATAGTATTTAAGTGGATTTTTTTCACTCTGACAGTAATCAGGCTCTGGGAGAGCTTGCTGTAGAGGTTCTGGAATCCCATTCTCCAACACTGAACTGGAAAAGACCTTGAACATCCTGTTCTGGTTTGGCACTGCTTCCAGGGAAGGACTGAACAGCACAATTTCTAAAGGTCCCTCCTTTCTAAGTCGCTTGGTTTTTATATAATCCTTTTGCCATCAGGAAATGGCTTAAAAAGAGTAGTTAAATGTAATTTTTTTTTATTTTATTGATTTAGTTTTGCTATCTCCAACTCTGCATTATTTAACACCCACAGAAGCACTTTCAAGTATCAATGTTGACACTACAGTTATGAAGATAGTTGTAACTGCTATTGTAACTGTTATGACATTTGTGGATTTATAGAACATCTAGAAAAGTACATTATCTCTGTTTCTATGTAGGAAGATATGTGAGCTAAAATATAATGATATTTCTTTGAAAACCAAATTTAATCTATCAGGAAAAAAAATTACAAGATTTTCAGTAACTTTTTTCATTTTGAGGTGCTTTCCTCCACCACTTAGTTCAGCAGACATGCAATACAAAATGTGCAGGGGAAGAAGATTAAATCGGAGAGAAACTCAACCTATGTTCCCGGAGGAATTTTAATATCCCTAATCTTTTAAATGCTCCTCATCCAGAGACAGTATTCTTTTCTAAGTGATACTTGTTACAAAGTTAAATTTAATTATTCAAATTTTCACTTACATTTTTGCATTTGAATTTTGAAAATTAATTTATGACTATTTAAAAAAAAAATCCCCAAAGCACTATTATTGATATCATATGTTATATTTTTGCTCTCTCTTGAGAGAAAAATCAAACATGCAAAAATTATGGATAATTTTTTCTCCTAAAGAAAATTCTTTAGCACTTATTTTCTTCCTTTTTTTCCACTATTGAAGAAGTTTTTATCAGTCTTTTTTTTCCAGTGCATTGCAGTGTACATACAGTGAAAATTTTAGTGATTAAACAAGTAAGTATAGTTTTTCTAATAAAATATAAATAAATATTTTAAAGATGAGGTAGCTAAAGATTTAGCAGTTTTAATTCAAAGTCTAAAAAAATAGTATAGCAGTTGCACCTGAAATTCCTGAAATTATGGCTTGACCAAATAGAACATCCTGTTCCTTTACATCTTCCATTTTTTCAGAGTTCCAGGATTTTTCAGTGTTTTTGTTAATGCTAGTATAGTTCTATATCATAAACATTTTGATTTAAGATAGCCGTTGGTGTGATTCTTAGAATGGTCCTCTGCAGGGCCAGGAGTTGGCATTCGATGATCCTTGTGGATCCCTTCCAATTCAGGATATTCTATTATTGTATGAATAGCCTCAGTCTTCCTTTGTTGCAAACAAGAAGAAATAGATCTGTTCCTGCTGGTCAGATGTGAACATGCACTTCAGGATAAAATTGATTAAAAATTGTATTATTTCTTTCTGCTGTTGTCTGCAAAGTGTTAGCTCAAATGTAAATATCTAAAGAATAAGCCCATATGTGATCAGATAAGCAAATACTATATCTAAATAAAATTTTAAATTTCAAGGAACTTAGGTAGGAGATCTTCCTTAATGGATCAGAAATTAAAAGCTTATAAATCAACTCACCCCAAATCACCCAAAAGCCCAAATCAAACCAGTTCTTAATTCTGAACTTAGTTACTATTAAAACTATGATTGAGGATTTTAGGTAATGTTAACCAGAAAACTTCCAGATCTTCATCTCTTTTCAGGTATTCACTGATTCAAAGCTCGTGTTTTAGATTGAGCTGACTAGTTCTCTATGCCCTGTTAATCATACGGAATTCTCCACTGACTTATGAGAGCTTAGATAACTAAGTTTTTTGTGTACACACCTTTTTATGCAAAATGGATTCCACCTGTGATCCTTTACTTAGCAAATGCCTTTGTGAAGATATGAGTTTCATAAGTTCCTTATATTGTACCAGTGTAAAAAAAAAAAAATTTGAAAAAAAGGAGAAAAATAAAAAGCTTGGAAAAATTTTTCATAGCTGAAAGAAGGAAATCTTTTGCACTGCTTGTGCCTGTGCCCACTTAGTTGCTTTATCTAGTCTTGATTTTATGGATAGATTAAGTTCTACTGTATCTTTCTCTCCTTTTTGTCTATGGTTAGATAAACATTTTAATTACATCTTTTTCAGGTCTTCCATCATTGTTCTTCATCTAAGTTTTTCTTTTTACCTTAGAATCTGGAAAATAAATGCCAATCTATCTTACAGTATGCTCTCTAAAACTATCTATATCTAGGTTTAGTTTTTTTTCTCTTCAGCATTTCTCTTCAGCTTTACCCACGGCCAGGGAGCAGAATCTCTGAGTTGACGGCAATCTTGTTCACCTTAAACCTACACATCACTGTTAATTGGAAAAAAAAAAGGAAAATAGAAGAAGAAACAGGAATCTGAGTCTGACTACACAGTAAATAAATTAATGTGAGTGGAGTTTTTACACAGCTGATTAATTCTTTCTTTGCATCTTTGCATGCTTATAGGAGTTTCTAAGTTCTTAAGTATTCTCAGATCCAATATTGACTTTTCTGGCACAATTTTCTAAATAATAGTTGTTTCATTTTTATTTAACTCTCAGAACTTATTTCTGTCATTTTCTTCCTTGCATTCCTCTTCTGTTTGCTTATTCAGAAACATGCTCCCAGTTTTGATGTTTGGGTGTCAAGGTCCCCTCTTAACTGAGTCACTCCTTTTAAATGGATAGCATGTCACCTCTTGTGTGCTGTCCATTGGTGTTTTGGTGAGATGTCTAAAGAAAGGGTTTATGCACTAAAGCAGACAATGTTGGGAAAGAGTCTAATTTCTTAAATAAGAGGGAGACATCATCCATTAACAGGAAAGTCTTACTGACTGGGAGACTAATTGAAAGTTTCTGTTAGGAAATGTGATGTGTCCTTTGCAGCAGAGATACAATTAATATACGAATTCTTTACGTGCTCCTAAAAGAGTATTTTAGTTCAACACCAGTCTGTCTATCTTTAATTTGCTTCTCAGCAATTCCCTTTCATTCAGAGAAATGGATTAGATATTTTCTCTGTCACCTCTGGGTTTTGACCCACACACATTTTCAAGGAAGCTCTTAAAATTTGGACTTATGACATCTACTAAGGTTGCTATTTGAATAGTGCCCAGGACAACTCATGACTGGCAATTCTGGGTGCTATAATACCAGTAAGTTTTTTTTCTGTAAAATACCTTCTACCTGATACTCTCTTTGTTACATATTACTGCATTATCTGAGGCTGTTGAATTCTA
>VXAZ01000788.1:60828-140854 GCA_013399875.1 Gymnorhina tibicen
TCTTCATGTGTAACCAGCTGTTAAGCAGTTTTACTTTGAACAAATCCCTACATTTTCTCCAACAATCTAGCAGCAGCTAAAAATAAATTACTCTTTCTAAAGTTTGCATCACTTCTTGTAATTGTCCTGGAGATTCTTCATTGTAGCCTATCTTATCAAAGGCTAAGCCTCTCTTACATAGTGTTTTTGCTAAGAGAAACTTGCCATAACTTGTAATAAGACAAACATTTTGAACAGTACAAATGTCAAATACCAGTCCAGGCAGGATTCTGGAGAAAGTATGGGGATTTCAGCTATATCAAATGCTGAACAGAGATTCCTCTGTTTTTCATTAACTCATTCAACTATAAATACATACACCTGTTTGTTTTCAACTTATCTTCAGTTAATACCCAAGGACAATACAAGAGGTAAGTATATAATATGGGATAGGAAGCTTTGTTCTCCTCTTGTAGATTTTGTCTGGCATTCATACTTAGGCTTATTGAAAGAAAACCAAATGAATTCCCTGTTCAGAATCTTAGAGCTGAGTAACTCAGAATATTCGTCAGTACTTCTGACTCTAGCTTGCAATCATGGAACTGTCTTTACTATTCATTATTTGAAACTATGCTTACTTCATTTGAAATGCTAATATGCTTCAGTTTACTATTGAAAATGCAGTTTCAATATAAGCAGCAATGGGAAGAAACAAAGTGTAGAAAATACTGTAGGTAACTTTGACACTGATATGTCGAGATTTGATAATCCATTATCCAATCTCTTTTCCACCACAGTTAAATACAATCTGGCAATACAGGTCCGAAAACGCCTTCTTTTACTGTTAGTTTGTTGTGGGATTTGGGGTCATTTTTATTTATTTTTGGAAACACTTTTTTCACCCTGAGATTTATGGAACTACTAGTGATGGTTATGTTTGTGATTTAAATTTTGATATCCATACAGACAATCATTTGAGGAATGTCATAAACACATTTTTTCTTGAAAAAAATTTATAGATTAGATACAGGTTCAATGTACTTCAGATTCTTTTCCACTCATCTCCTTTTTATTTAACATTATTAATTCTTTCAACGTGGTGAGAACTAGGCATATCTTTTAAGTAATTTGATTATTTTATGCTTGAAACAGTCCTATTCCTTACTAGTACTTTAAAACTCCTTCTTGAACTTAGCATAGAGAGGTTAAATCCTTTCTTCATTAATATTTAAGGCATACTAAATGGAAAGAAATGCTTATGAAGTCCAGACATCTTTGTCACTGATATAACAGTACAGAGAGACAATTTTCTTCATAAGAACAGGAAGATAGTTCTGTCTGTTCCATGTTGGATCATTTATCTCTGTTACACTGATGAATTCATTTTAGTGACAATGCTTTGCCTGAATAATGAAAAGCTGTATAAGATAGCCTGATGGTCAAGATGGAATACTTAAATTTTCTCCAACTACAGGAAAGCTTATTTTTAAGACTCACTGTTCAGGTAATTCATCTAATTTTTCTTTCTGTTTCTTTCTTTTTCTCTGTACATTCTGTCTCTTTCACCATGATCCTAGAGAATCCATTATCATAATGTTTATAGACATGGGTTCACTATTTTGTTAAATGAGCTCTCCTCACCCTCATTAACTAGTATTTTTACCTATGTTGGCAGAAATCCTTGAAAACCTGGTATTTTTCTATAGCTTTGGCACACATTATTTTTTCAGTGCTACCAAGTTTATCAGTACACTATAGAGTAGAATTTGATTACTTTTTTTTTTCTTGAAGTTAACACTTCAGCAGAGGTGCTAACCACTTGATTTAATGGGATGATAAATAGATTTATATAGTCAATGAGTGTTTAATTCTAGAAGACACAACTGGGTTATCTAATTTGACTTGCTGATTAACATAAACTGTAGAATTGGATACTTTTAGGCCTGTGTTAGGGACATAATTTATGTATAACTGAAGCCTTTCCAAAGAAGGATACCTATTAATAAATTAAAGGCGTCAAGAGATTGGCCATAACTTGAGTAAATGCTAAATTAGCAACTCAGTTGGTTAATTTGTCTGACTTTTACTTTGTTATGTTTTTCTCTCATGGACTTCAGACCTTCTAGTACTCAGATTTGTCCCGCTGTGAAGGTATTGAGTACTACGTTATTTTTCCATATACCAAATTATTTGAATCGTTAAAATGGAAGACATAGAATTATGTAGACCCAGAAAATGATACTAGGATAAAAATTCACAAATTATCCCACCTCTCTATTTCCATTAATTTGCTGCTTGTAGGAAGTTATTTTCATAGTAAAAAAAAAAAAAAGTTTTATTTGGTAATTTTTAAATCCATTGTGTGCTTACTCATTCAAATGGTTGACTTTTAAGCCTTGTAGCATTTTTCTGTGTAGATTTATACAGTCTTAGCCTGCTCAGTAATGACAGTAAGAGACTGCCTTTCTTGATGTGGTACTTGAACTAAATTTT
This sequence comes from Gymnorhina tibicen, assembly GCA_013399875.1. NCBI lineage: Eukaryota > Metazoa > Chordata > Aves > Passeriformes > Artamidae > Gymnorhina > Gymnorhina tibicen. Next base: position 63,301 of record VXAZ01000788.1, read on the forward strand.
CCATAATTTTAATTAAAATAATTCATCAATTTAAAGAAAAACCTGTTAATGTATACAAAGGGGACATCCATAACTGAAGAGGTGCAAATGAAAGCTATTTGCAGACAGAGTAAGAAGATGGAAGGAAGGGTGATTTACAGATGTTTATATTCTTCCTGCAGTGTTGAAACAATAGTGCTGCTAGTGGGATTGAAATGTCCAAACTGAAAGATTTCACAAATCTTAGAACAAATTACACTTAGCAGGAACTGCCTAACTAAATTAAATCATCCGTAGAAAATCAGTGACAGAGTTGTTTTTGGAAAAAAATAAAAAATATGTTCATTCAACCCAACCATTTTAAATTGAATGTACCTTGTATAGTATTATCACCATGTTTTCAGTTGTAAATTGAAATATTTCTTCAAAATAAAATAAAACTTCTTCTGAATTTATTTTAACAAACACATAGAGATTGTAAACCTCTGTTTACTTCAACATGTTGATTTTTTCTTGTCCCTGTATTAAAAAATGTATTTAGTTCATGTGGAATGTGAGTTATTAAGAGAATGACATCCTGAAAAAAGATGGACAGAACAATTTTCTATTAAAACGTGAATTTAGGAAACTAGAGCTAAACTATGGCTCTTGCTCTAGGCTATTGCAGAGTACTCATGGGGTCAACAGGATGATTCAGATCCTCAGAGAGGCATGTGCTCAGGCAAACGTGACCTTAACAGTAATTTTGTGTTGAATAATTTTGTTTTCATATAACTGCTGTTCTCTCTCACTGCTGAAACTTACTGAGAAAGGAATTTGAACATACGATTGACTGTATGCAACCTGCAGAGCAACCTTTAACCTAATTGACCGAGTGGTGACTGCTTGTGCTTGATAGGTTTTTGAGGGTATACCAGCCTCTAGGAAACTGAGGATCAGAGGCATTTTAGATAACATATAAACAAAATTCCATGTTTTCCCTGTTTAGGAAGATAAATGTGTTCCTGATATTTTTTGAACATCATTGCACAAAGACGAAACTTTCTCATGTGGAATGGTTGCATAAATTGCTTTGACTAGTATTTTTTTCTTAAGCAGTTAATGAAAGATTCAGATACACACCTAGAAAGCTGTCATTAAAGTTTCAATGTAGTTACAGATAGATGTTCAAAATTCTCTTCTAGCTTGCTTTTTCTTTCTCATCTCTGGATAAAATCCACTTACAGCCTGAGACTTTAAAAACTAGTATTTCTCTTCTCCTTTAGCCTAATTTATTTAGATGAACCAGTTCTCCAGGAATTGTTTTTATAACATAGATTGCTTAAAAGCCTATTTCACTGGATAATATAAAGAAATCCCTACCCTTTTTCTAGTGTGTAAAATAGCCCTAAAATTGAAACTCCTTAAGATCTCATATCGTCAGCTTCTGCTGCTGTGTGTTATAATCACTGGCTACACCTATCTCATCCTTGGAAGCCATCCCCTAACTATCTTTCAAGACATCAGCATCAACCCTCAGACTGAGTTGCAGCCATTTGTGTAAGTCACCTCTTTGTAAGTAACCTCCCCCTATGAATTTTAAGTAATCTCCTTTCTTCCACCATACCTTTTTTGGGCTGTAATCACAATCTCTAGTACAACCTTAAGTCTTTTTGGCAGCACTAAAATCTACATAGAAGGAAACCATGGTTTTATCTTGTCCAGGCATATACGATACATTTTTTTATTTGCATAATTTGAATTAGTTTTATACATGAAATAGATGTTATTACTGTCATTCAAAAGTTGGTTTTAGCAACATTTGGACTAAAAATACTTTCAGACTGTCATCTTAGAGCTGAAAAAAGTCTATTCTCAAAATATTAAGAACGTAATAGAAGATTGAATAGAGTTTGATTTGCAGTGATAAATTGCTCTCCTGTTTTTCTTACAGAAAATTGCTGGTGGTTTAAGCAATTTAGGGGAAAGTAAGATACATGAAGACATAATGTGGTTGTATACTTTTAGCTTTTAAAAATAGTTCAAAATTTTGCTCATATATTAAAATATATACAAACCCAGTGATGTCGAAAACAAATCTCAGGAAAGTATCTAGAGCGTAACTCAGGCAAGGGCAAACTGGAGGTACAGAAGCAAAACTTGGATATTTTACCTTGTGAACAAGTGAATAACTCGTTCTGCTGCAAATCAATGTATATTGATTTTGATAAGGTTTGAGCATGGCATAGCTCGTACATAGCACTGTACCCTCATTCCTGAACTGGTCATGCCTTCATGCTCATTTGTATAAAGTCTATTATACTGTTTGAAACTAGCTTAATTTTCCTGTTCATGTACCCTATAGCAAATAATCTTCTCATTCCGTTCCTCAGAGAGACTGATTCGAGTATAGGATATTCTGGGTTTAAGCCTCAAAATGCTTCTGTCTTCATAAGAAAGGTATGGAGTGGGGTGATTTTCTTGCTGTTATTTTGGGTTTTTTTTCCTGGGTGCTTTTTTTTTATTGCTTTCCTGTTGAACCATCTTTCATCACCTCTGACATCACTGACAGGCATTTTTCGTGTCAGTCTCAACAAATTAAATACACTGTCTCTGTCTGCCAATGTGCATTTACAAAAGGTCAGTATGGAAAACGGTATCAGTTCCTTAGATGTTCCTTCTAGGACTGTCATAATAAAAACAACTATCAACTTATTGATATCTTCTGCTCAATAATCATATTTTAAAATAATTTTATGATATGCCTCATCAGGATGCTGCTTCATTTCTTACTGCATAATTTTGACAGAACTGCTTGGAAAATCAATGCCTCAGAGCTGTGTTTGGATTTACTGCTGAATCCAATTACAGTGTATTATCATAAAAAGCATCAAAGTGAAATTTATTGATGGTGCTTGTTTAGTGAACGTGCAACTGTTAACTCTAAATATAAATATTTTAATGGCATGATTTCTCACCATTACAAAAGAGCAAAGAGAAATAAACTCTGTATTCTGGCACAACAAACAACTTACTTTCAGATAGAAACAAAGACTTTAGAAGCACTGTGTTATACATAGGTCTACTCTTACCTGACTACAATTACAGCCGGAAGTACAAGCCTTAAAAATGTTATCTTTTTTTCTTTTCTTTTCTTTTTTCTGTTATTGGTGTTACCTAAATAATAGACATCAAACATATGCTATTATTTATACCATTGTAAAATTACTAGTTGATATTTATATGTTCAGGAGCACTTGAAGCAATTTAATTTGCCTGTCCAACGTCCCACACGAGACTGATATGTTTCTGCCTCAGCCATCAACCTAATTGCTATTCCAAATTAAAAACTGGCATAGAAGATTCAGTCATTTTGTACATTAAGAGATTTGCCTAGTGAATATCTTTTAATCCACTTCTGAGGTGCCTCAGCAGTCTGTGCTGGGCTATCTTTGATTCTGTGGATCTTTGCAAAATGACAAATAATCATCTCTTCATAATGTTACACAAAAAGAAACCTTGTAGAGTTTCCATGTCATCTTTAGTGGGAACGAAGAATCTTGCACACATGGGCATTAGAACAACCTGAGACTTTAGAAAATAAGAGCAAGCAGGAAAAGGAAAACAAAACAACAAAAATCAAATACAAAATTTAAATTGCAGAAAATGCTTCATCTCTTTTAGAACCTATATGAGGCATTTCTTTGTAGGAGTCTTATAAGTAGTGCTTTTTAAAGAAATTTCTCATAGGAAGAACAGCAGTATGTTATATTATCCTTTCAAAGGAAAATTTAAAAGATATGAGCTTATTTTTAAAAACACCACAAACAATTTATTCTGATTTTTTATTGTTCATACTTCTTTGTAAACAAAATTGATTTGATATATTACCAAATTAACAGAGTTTAAACAATCCTTTGATGACTAGATTGTTTCTTAATTCTACTCAAATCTATTTTCATTTCAAAGTTAAGTTTCTACATTTCATTTTCACTTGTTAAGACATTTTTGACTTTGCTTCTTTTTTTGCTTTGATTCTCAGCTGCCGTATTTATTAGGGTCACTTAGGGTCACTTTTCAAGACTCCTTGCACTTTTAGTTTCTTTAGATGGAGATGGGAAATAAATTTATACTCCAAAATCTTTTTAAATTGGATGAAAAATTTAAAATTATATATATGCATATATATAAACCAATTAATGGAACAGTCAGAATAGATCATTTAAAGCAAAAAAGAGTAACTCAGGATGTGATTACCTGCTCTTAAAAATAGGCATGAAATTGGATTAAATTGTTTCTAGTCCTGAAAGTAAAATTTTTTTCTTTAAGAATAATTTTTTTTACTACAAAAATGGAGAGGTCCTCAGAGTATTGAGGTAGAGCATCTATGCCATTCAATGTTTAGGGTTATAGATCTCCTGCTGAACATTGCAGTCCACGCATAAGAATATTTTTCTGGTTTAAAATTTCCAGTTTAAAGGTCCAAATTAGCATAAAAGTAGTAATTTTCCAAGGTTAATACATTTTACAATGATTTTTGAATAATTTATACTAGCAATGCTTACCTATTTGTTAGTTACCAAGAATTCCTGAATTCTAACATAGCTTGCCCACTGTGTGCACATGGGTATTAAAATACAAAACTAAACCTTCCCTTATGTACAAGGGCTTTAACTTGCTACATGTTGTTTCTCCTAGGGGAAGGTATTGATTAAGTAAAAAAAGCCAAATACTGAAAATCAGGAATGGAATAGCACTTCTAAATTAAAATAATATATAACTGCTGATGGTACATTGTTACTTCTTTAGCAAAATCAGCATTCAGAGAATTTGAACACATGAATTAAATGGCAGTGACTTGAAAAACTTCTAAATGTCTCAAACACAAATAATTGAACTCCTCAATGTACTTTCTCCTTTCTGTAGGAATCTACATCCTCATCCATAACAAATAACCAAAAATTTTTCTTCAGTCATCTGTTGATATTTAGCAAATTAAAACAATGCCCACCAAGCACTATTTATTCCTTAAAACTGTAGTAACAGGACAGTTGCATAACACAAACATTATGACTTCCTTTGCAGTGTCACACCACAATAACCAGTCAATACACATATCACAAATCAAAAACCTTTATCCTCTCCTTAGTTCCCCAAAATGTAATCATAAATCTCAGTCCTGACATCAGCAAATACTAATTCTTAGCAGTACTTAATGGTAAATCAGACCTGATAATTCACCCAAATTCTAATAAAAAGTATCAAAGTGAAAGAGGTTCAAAGTCAGACAAGTGTGGCAGCTCAAATTTTGAATAATGGACATTGGAAACATTCACCACCTTTGCAAAAGGCTCTTTTATTTTCACACCAATGAAAGCAGAGGAAGCTACTTTAATTTTAAAGAACTAAGGTCCCTGACCTTTCTCTCTGTCTTTTTTCTCTCCAAAGTTCATCTATTTATAGATGGTTCTAGTGATTAGAAAAAATAATATGTGTACAGTGTCAAGCAGTGATAAATATCATTAAATTATTCCCATGTGGAAGGAAAGACAGAAATTGCAGCAGAAGGTTCCAAGAGCAAAATTTTATAAGAATTAATCATTCAAAGGAGAAATGAGATACCATATAGGAAGGGCTGGATAACAATTAAAAATGTGATATTAAATGAAATGTTATGAAATATAGGAAGATGCATTTAGGGAATAATAATAAAAATTTAACTGATGGCTTGGAGTGTTGTGTTCTTACACAGGTTGTTCTTGTACAGTTTCAATACTCACTACAATAAATGAGATGAATCTCTAAGGCATAATATTTAACCTAACTAATATTTAAGATTTTCGACAAGGTAGGAGTTATTTCTACAGATCTTGTCACTTCAAAGGTCAGCATGTCTCTGCAAACTCACCAAACTATTCTACTAGAAATTTTGTGAAGATACCATATTTCTGTACTAAGGAACAATCTCCTTTTGTAAAAGCTTAGAAAGACCTCAGCATAGTAACCAATGAGTAAGTTCTAACAACTGTAAGGCCCAATTGTAACATGTCTGTGGAAAAGGAAAATGTGGGCCAATGTTCTACCACTGGAAGGATTACTACAGAGAAAATTATAAAGTCATGTCAGTAAGTTCAGTGAGATCTCATCTTCCAGAAAGATTGCAACTCTACATCTGCAGAGGCTAAGTTGGAAGACATAAAAATGGTAGATTTTTTTATCATTTCAGTTAAATATTTTTCTCACAATGTTTTCAAACTGAACATATAATAGGAAAATTTCCAATTCATGCATATTTTGAAGTTGATGGAAAACTAGAAATAAGTTTAATAATATATTTTCTATACCAGTTTATTTATAGAAGAATTGCTTAGAATAATTAAATTTTACGTATTGATAAGATAAAAAAATGGGGGTTTATTCCTTCAACACAAAACCCCAATGTATACTTCATTGTATACTGCACGTTATGCAGTCCACTAGACTGTATTATATATGCTATATAGTATAGTCTAAGACATAAACAAATTATTGTAAAGGTGCAGAGCTAAGAGTTTCTCATTCCATGATGTGTGCCAGAACTAAAGTCTGTGAACTGGGAGGTGTGGTGGTGTGACAAACAAACTGCCTCTGCACAAGCCACTTCAAGAATAGCAAAAATGTGCCAATAATGATCTTTGTTTCTGTTCTGATGTGGAGGAAAATGCTCGTTAGTCAAACAGTATGTGATAGTATGGGGAAAAGGCCAAAAAATGGTACTCATATTTTACCCAGTATCAGTGAAGGGACAGTGTCAGAAAGCTACTTGTCCAGATACTTCTCATGAAGAAAAATATAGAAATGTTTGCAAAAATATTTACCATCTTGATTTACTGCATAGATCGTAAGGTTTGTGTGTAGCTATAGAAGAACTCTTTGAAAATATATTCATAGACATATTTATTTTTATACACAGATTTTCTGAATTGTAAAGTGTCTTTTCTTAAACAGGAACAAGATATTACTAGAAACTTGTAGTAAAAATTTTTGCCACATTATTTGTTAGAATGTGACTCTTAAAACCTTTTGACTCTATGTCTATCCTGTCACTAATGATAGTTAAATTCTGTATTTTTTAATATGCAGAGACAACATAAAATAAAATATAATTTTAACTGTTACATGTTCTAAGCAACCTCCTTATTACTTTTCATGGTGTAAAGATTGAAATAGAAAGCATTTACTGCATTCTGCAGGTATAGTAAAGCATAGGAGACCAGAGAGGGTACAGAAACAGGAATCTCCCATGTAAGGATAGGTACACCCCTTGGGTTCTGTCTGTTTTTAGAACATAGAATAAAACTGAAGATTCCTTGCATTATGAGAAACCTGTGCTCCAGGAATTTGTGTCTTTAGCATTTTAGCCAAAGTACACCACTGGATGTTGCCTGGAATTTTTCACTACACCAGTCAATGGGTACCCAAAAAACTATGATTGTGACTAATTTCACAAGAGACTAAATGACAGTTTTGATAAATTCAGGGGTGCCTTAGTAATGTCCAGAACACATGATGATGTGAGCTTGTAGTGGTTTTGTTCGCATCTTTTACCTTCTGTGAGATAAGAATTAGGAGAAATGCAAAGCGGGCGCTAAACTTTGAAGAATATAAAAAAGTTTATTAACAGAACTAAAAGTAAAAAGGAATAATAAGGGCCAGATTAAACCTTCAGAACACTTCTCCTTCCCCCACCCTTCTTCCTCCCACTTACGAGGTAAAAAGACACAACTTGGGATTTTTCAGTCAGTTTACCACCTCTATAATAGTCTTTCTTCAGTTCACTTAGGGAGAGGGGCCTCTTTTTGGTGTGCTATTGAGGCTTCTCCACAAGAAGAAGTTCTCTTGTGGTTTCAATACCACAGCAAGGTAGCTGTCTGGGATATGGTTCTCTACTTGCATGTGAAAGTCCCTTCCCTCAACTTACAGCTTTCCCCACAACTGCTTTCGAGGGTTCAACCTTAGCTAATGGGGTACCATTTTAAGGATAAGCTGCTCAAAAGCAAAGGTTCTCTTAATCTCTCTCTGGGATCATCTTTGTCTCTGGGAACAGAGGTCTTCTTCTTCCCTGGGAGCAAGGGTCTTCTCTTCATCACTATCTCTCTCAGTTCAGGCTTCCCATTGGATCACAGCTACTTCAACATTTGTTTATTTCAGCACAAGTACCTTTGCTTGTGGCTGCAGTTTGAAAGCTCTACCCCCCATGCTTACCACAAAATTACAAGGGATTCTATGATGTATCATAGTCCATTACCATAGCTTTACAAAAGAATTTCAGCTTCTAAGAATCTCTAGAATCTCTTCTAAGGATCTAAAGAATCTCCTCTTTCTCCTCTCTCTGGGTTTCAGGTCTTCCTCCTTCCCTGATTTTGGTGTCTCTGTCATGGTGTCTTTTTCACGTGCCTTTGCCTTTCCCTTTCCTCTGACCTGGGAGAGGACTGATATCTGCAGGATTCATCTGTTATGGAGAATTTGGAGTGCTGAAGGGGTTAATCTTACCCAGGCCTTACAGCTGGAACTTATCTCTTTGCTGGTGGTCACATGATCTCTGCTGGTCAGTGGCCCAAGTTCATCTTGGTGTAAAGTTTCATTTTGGTGGCTGCACCGGAGGGGGGCCCGGTCCCGCCAGGCCGAGCCTCGGGGCTGCTCTAATGGAGCAGGAACGGCTGAGATGTTTAGCCGAGCCGAGCAGCCAGGATCTTGCCAAGCCATGCTGGGGGGGCCAGCCTGAACGGAGATGCGGGCCGTGGCCCAGCCCCACCCGGCTGGGTGGGCACCCCAGTTACCTGCTTATTCGTACTTAAATGTGGGTCACAGAGGCATGGCAAGCTTCTTAAGTGGCTTAACAAAGTTGTCAACATTCAGATTAGCCAACTGATTGGTTCTATCGGATCTGGAGGAAGTTAGAACAGCCCCTTGCAAAAACATCACTTCCGTGGCTAGTGGATTTTGGCTTAAATGAAACCCAAGCTGTGCTAAACCACAACAGAGCTTTAGAATCCATGTTGTCTTAAAATGATCAAGACAAACATCCCCCAATGGCTAGTACATTAGTGTTCAGGACTTTGTGGTAACAAAGTCTCAGGGAGTAAATAACTGAGCTTGAAACACAGATGAATCAGTTACTGCTACTTCAGTAACAAATGTATTTCCCACTCATCTTTGCTGAAGCAATTTCAGAACTGAACATGCCAGTCAGAAACTCCACAGAGTATAAATGAGCAGATGTCATATTGTTCTGGCTCAAACCACCTTTTTCTGAGACATGATAAGATGCCATATCTGAGAATTGCCTGTCAACAAGGACACCAGTTTCAAATTGTTTTTGGGTGACTTAATATTTGCTTTGTTCAGTAGCTTATTAAAACTATGTCTGGCAGGGATTTTTTGCAAATCAAACACCACAGGAGTGTTTCAATGAACAACTTTTCCATCTCTGGAAGTGTTTAAGGATGAGTTGGATGGGGCTTTCAGCAGCCTGGTCTAGTGGGAGATGTACCATGGCAGGTGTTTGGAACTCAATGATCTTTAAGGTTTCTTCCAACCCAAACCTATGTGGTTCTACGATTCTATGTTCTAAAAACTTGAGTTCAGTAAAAAGAAAGTAATGGGAAAATCTACATATTCTCTGAAAGTGTCTTTTTTCTTTAATTTGATGAATATATGACTTGAACCACTTTAATTTAGCTTGAACCGTACACAAGAACTGATGCATTGGCAGTGAAAGATATTCTGAAAAAAAATGGCTAATGAAGAACACTCCAATGATACACCAAAAAAAGGACCTAAATGGTAACTGTTTATGATATCATTCTCAGTTCTAAAAGCCTGGTTTACTTTAATTTAATCCCACAACACTTTGTGCATAATACTGTATTTCTATTATTTATTTATTTATTTATTTTATTTATTAAGAAACTTAATAGATATTAAGCTTGATGGTTTCTTTAAAAGAGAAAGCTGTACATTTAAAGGAGTCCATCCTTGGTAAAAATGTATTTAAGTCTCACTTGAACATACCTTCAAACACACCTGGTTAGCAATATATTAAAATAAATAAACTGACAGTTTTATAAAGTATGCCGATAAAATATGCCAATAAAATATTAATTTCTTTATCTAGGAATCTTGCTCCAACTCTTTGCCTGTGCAGACCCAAGAGCTTCTTGGTTGCTCTTCCAATTTGCTCCATATTTTTAGGAAATCTAGGTATGTATAAATAAATAAAGGGATTTATGCTGCAATATTTATAACAGAACAGAAAACTTCCTCAGTACCTAAGCCATCAGTTCAATTCTTTTAGATACTACTGCTATCTTCATATATGTCTGAGAAGCTTTTGAACAGAAATACGTCAAATTGCTCAGTGTATGTGTAGCTAAGTTGAAGACCAAAGTTCTGAGCTAACAAAGTGTCATCATCAGTTTTTAACCCAAGGTCTGTTTATGTCTCGGCTGGTCTGTGTTTAAACAGAGGAATTACAAGCACATTGCAAACTATTGCCATCATTGTCAGTACTGTAAAAAGAGCTGCCAAATATTTCAGTACACTCTCGCACAGTAATTGGTATTCAACTGTCATTCTTCAGCTAATGGGGCTGAATAAACTTGTGATGTCGTTCAAATGACGAGCTTTGATGATGGAGACAGATATATGGGCAAAGAGTAATGTGGAATGGAACTGAAAAGGAAGGAAGCTGATGCAAGTAACAAAATTTTCAGCTAACATTGGTTTGTAAAACTTTAATTTTCAATTCCATCTCAAGGCCATAGGAAGCTAATTTTCAGAATTAGCTATCTGTTGCTGTGCCTGTTTTCTTGCGGTGGCATGGCCGGCCGCAACAATCCTGAGAGCGCCACAGGACATTCCTAGGGAGAGTGGGAGAACCACTTTCCCGCAGCCTTTCAGCAGCTCGAGCTATCTCAGTTAATTGTCGGCTCACAACAACGCTGTGGCGGTAAAGGAGGCGAGAAGGCTCTCAGCATGGAGACAGCAGCAGGTCTTTATTCCATGCTAACTCCCCAAGGCCTAGGACCAGCACACGTGCCAGCCCCCATAGGCAGAGGGCTGGCACATGGCTAGAGCCCAGAGAGAGAGAAGCTGGTGGCTGGCTGATCCCCAAGGCAAAAGAGACCGATTCACGTGCTTCACAGTCCCTATCTTGGGGAACGGGGGGCGGTACAAGGGCGGAGTTAGGACAACAGAGCCAATAGGGAGAACCTGAGGGAGTGGTTTGGACTAGAGATGGGGGAAGGGGAAGGCCACATGGAAAGGCAGGCAGGGATATGGATTGGGGTCCGCAACAGCTACCTACCATTATTTTAAAGCTCCACAGATGCCATGGTTTTACGCAACTTGAGTAATCTTTCAACAGTTTTTTGAAGTGATATATATTGTTGTAGTTTAGGAATGGTATTCCCCAGTTTAGTGTTCCCACTGGAACACTCCAAACCATGTTCTGCTTGCTCACTCCTCTCTCCTCACTCTTCTCCCCTGGTGGAGGGCTGGACAGGAGAACTAGAGTCACAAAAGGTAAAGATCATGGATTGAGATAACAACAAGTTACTGGAGACAGCAATGAGATGAGAAAACGAACAGTAATAGCAGAAATACTAATATAAAGTGTAAAAGAAACAAACACTTCACACGCGCATGCTCACCCCCAACAATACCCTACTGCACTGTCACACTATGCCACCTGGAAGAGAACCCTGCCCCTGGCCTTGCAAAACAATGTGAGTCGGTCTAGAACAACCTCTGGGTCCTAGTCATGCCCCCTCCTGGCTACTGCAAGAGTTAGCCCTGTCCTGGCCAGAACACATATGTATACTGGAAAGAATTAGCTAGCAGATAGCCAAGGGTAAGTGGGAAGCAGAGGAATGGGAAGTACTATTTATGAGTGGGAAGGAAATGCAAAAGAAATCACTGAACCGGCAGCTTAGGTTAATATATTCCAGCTGTAAAATAAAGAGCTTTGTACAGGTTTGCCAAGTCTGGCACGTTCCTCACTCTCAAGAAGCAGAAAGTTTTGAAATCCATCATCATGACTGTGACTCAAGTCCTAAATTCTGAGCAGGGCATATAGCTCTGACGGGATGAGACTGACTATGGGAACTGCTTCCTTGAATATGTTTATTTTGCACCTTCCTATTTCTTTGCTTGAATGAATGAAAAAGCCTGAAAGGAGAGTATACACGCTGCAAGCTAACTATGAAGCATGCAGAAATGATTGAAGAGGAACAACAAGTATGCATGCTAAACCTTTTATCAGGTAAAATATATTTTCTACTTAAATGCCTATTTTTCACATTACTTTTTTTTCTTTACAACTTTGGCAGATAGATCAAAAGATGATAATCCTGTGATAAAATCCATATTTATTTATTAATTTACATTACACTATGTCAAACACTTGTAAAATAGCTTAGATGTCTCAGATGCTTTACCTTCGTGTGTTCATTGTTGTAAAGTCTGTATGTTAAAATACACTGGTGGATAGAGAAGTTATCTGGACTCTGAAAACTGAAAGGATACATGTGGACAGACCATCATGAATATGAAACTTTGTGCCTATCATGGTTTAACCCCAGCCATCAACTAAGCACCACGCAACCACTTGCTGACTCCCTCACTAAAGGGATGGGGAAGAGAATCAGAAGGGCAAAAAGTGAGAAAACTCATGGGTTGAGACAAAGACAGCTTAATAGGGAAAGCAAAAGATGCAAGCAAAACAAGACAAGGACTTAATTCACTGTCTCCAATCAACAGACAGGTGTTCAGCCATCACCAGTAAAGCAGGGCTCCATCACACGTAACAGAGTCTTGGAAAGAAAAACACCATCACTCCATGCATACCTCCTTCCTTTTCTTGCCCCAGCTTTATATCCTGAACATGATACCATATAACATGGAATGAGGAGTGAATAATATGCTGGATTTGGCTGGGGTAGAGTTAATTTCTTTCCAGTTGCTGCTATGGGCTGTGTTTTGGATTTGTGCTGAAAACAGGATTGACAATATAGAGATGTTTTTGTTATTGCTGAGCAGCTTACACAGAGCCAAAGCCTGTTCTGCTTCTCCTACTGCCATGCTGGCAAGGAGTCTGGGGGTGCACAAGGAGTTGGGAAGAACACAGCCACAACAGCTGACCCCAAGTGGCCAAAGGGATATCCCATAACACGTTGCTTACTTTGTAAAACTGGGGGTAGTAGGAAGGGGAAGACATCCAGAAAGGGGGTTTTGTTTTCCAAAAAAAATGTTATGTGTGATGAAACCCTGCTTTCCTGGAGATGGCTGAACACCTGCCTGCCCATGGGAGGCAGCGAAGGAATTCCTTGCTTTGTTTTGTTTGCGTGCACAGCTTTTGCTTTACCTATTAAAATGTCTTTATCTCAACCCACCAGTTTTCTCATTTTTACTCTTCTAATTCTCTCCCCATCCTGCTGATGGGGGAATGAATGAGCAGTTACATGGTGCTTATTTACCAGCTGAGATTAAATCATGACAGTGCCTAAATAAAAAGCGAGGATTTGTTCTATTTTTATTTTGTATTACTATTTTATCCTTTGTGTATACTTCCTGCATAGATGTCCTCTGAGAATGTATAAAGGCATGCACAACCACACAGTAACAGATGCCCTATGTATTAAATCACCACTGTCTAATTTGACAAGCCAAAATAACAAAACCTGCAAGCAGAAGGAAGAACATTAAGTGATATACATTTTTTTATTAGTCCAAATTTGTATGTCCAGTAACTCAAATCTTTTTGGCCACACTGACAGTGAGATTCAAATCCAATAATATACAGAGAAGGTGGAAGGGGAGCAGAGTCGATCATGAGGGCATCACCAGAGCCTGCCCATCCATCTTTTGGTTCCTTTTTGTTTTAATTGCTTCTTGAAATGTTACCTAGTTCCCCACAACATTGCTCTCACTGATAAAGAATTAATGAAAAAAGCATAATCCCTGACTCAGGACAGGTTAATGCAATACAATTTTCCTAGGGCTGCAGTCCAATTAATTATATTCTAATATAATCCTAATCTTGTAATGAATCATTTACTGTGATAGTCATATAAATTCAAGTTCTCTACAAGATCAGGGCCACAAATTTTAAAACCACATTAATACACTTAAAATATAGGAAATCTGTTTTATTTTATTCTGTGCTTTGTGCAATGAAAAAAAAAACATTTCCTAGAGAGAAAGATATTGTTTTTCAGTGAGTATCGTCAAGTTGATAATTTGTCTTTTCATATAGTCTCACCAACCTTGCCTTTCTGAATTATGTTGCTTGGACAATTTTTATTGTGAACAAAACCATTTTACAAGTATGGGTGGGGCAACCCTGAAAGTACATACAGACTGGAGAATGAGACGCTGGAAAGCAGTGCCTCAGAAAGGGACCAGGGGATCCTGTTTTAAGGAAGGTTGAACATGAGTCAGCAGTGCCCTGGCAGCCAGGAGGGCCAAGCATGTCCTGGGGGGCATCAGGGACAGCATTGCCAGCCAGGCAAGGGAGGGGATTGTCCCGCTCTGCTCTGCACTGGGTCAGCCTCAGCTCAAGTGCTGGGGGCAGTTTTGGGTGCCAGAATGTAAGAAAGATACTAAACTATTAGAGATCATCCAAAAGAGGGCAACAAAGATGGTAATGGGCCTTGAGGGCAAGCCATATGAGGAGCGGTTGAGGTCTTGGTCTGTGCAACCTGAAAAACAAGGAAGATATGCAGTCTACAACTTCCTCATGAGGGGAAGAGGAGGGGCAGACACTGATCTCTTCTCTCTGGTGACAGTGACAAGACCCGAGGGAATGGCCTGAAGTTGTGTCAGGGGAGTTTTAGGTTGGATATCAGGAAAAGGTTCTTCATCCAGAGGTCAGTTGAGCAGTGGAACAGGCTCCCCAGGGAAGTGGACACAGCACCAAGTCTGACAGGGTTCATGAAGCATTTGGACAATGCTGTCAGGCACGTGGTGTGACTCTTGGGGGTGTACTTATGCAGGGCAGGGAATTAGACTTGAGGATCCTTGTGGGTTCCTCCCAACTCAGAATATTCTGACATGCCGTTTTAAAGACCAAAACAATTGCTTTTAGACTAACACACACAATAGATAATGAGGATCAACAGGTTAAGCATTAATAAATTCACGACTCATGGTAGGACACCTAATAAGTCTCTGTTGTTCACTCCCTCACCAAGAAGATGAATAAGGCATGACCACTGTTACTTATAGCATTGTACTGCTCCTTTTACTTTGCCAAGTTGCTATTTTTCACTTCCTTGTTTTTTCCCTAGGATTTTTTACCCTTTCATATCACTGTTTTCCCTCCTGAATCCTTGACCTACTAACTACCCAGTCTCAACCGTCTTCTCTCTGTCTGAAATTTTACCTTTCTTACCTTGAATGGCTTACGGCTTATGCACTTTCTGATGGCTCCTTCCTACTGCTTAGCAGTTTTATCAGAAATCTAAGCCAAGGCTGCACAGCTGTTCTCTATCAAAACCGGGCTTTGTATCACAGCCAATTGAACCCCTGGGAGGAGGGTTATATACAGGTTACACTTATACTGGTTTATTTGACAGGGTCAGGGACCATCACAAGGTACTGGAAGACAAAAAACTGTGTCATTAAATTGCTGCCACATTTAGCAGTTTGGTCAGGGACAACTAGTATTCCCCAGGTAGTGCCTGGGCATGGTTTGAGGGGTTGTATTGCACAGTAACTCTTTACGCCACATGGTTTTGACATGGCTTCCCAATAGTGGGGTGTGAGAGAGTTTAATAATGCAAGCTCCAACACCAAAGAGACAATACAAGCATGTATAATTTATTTGCCTCAAGTGTTCCCAGGTGGCCAGGAAGGCGAATGGCATCCTGGCCTGTATCAGGAATAATGTGGCCAGTGGGACCAGAGAAGTCATTCTTCGCCCCTGTACTCCGCACTGGTGAGTCTGCACTTTGAATACTGCGTCCAGTTCTGGGCCCCTCAATTTAGCAAGGACACTGAGACACTCAAATGCATCCAGAGGAGGGCAACAAGACTGGTGAAGGGTCTGTAACACAAGTCCTATCAAGAGCAGCTGAGGGAGCTGGGGGTGTTTAGCCTGGAGATAAGGAGGCTCAGGGGAGACCTTACTCCTCTCTACAACTGCCTGAAAGGAGGGTGTAGCCAGGTGGGAGTTGGTCTCTTCTCCCAGGCAGCCAGCAACAGGACAAGAGGACACAGTCTTAAGCTGCACCAGGTGAAGTTTAGACTAGACATTAGAAAAAAAATTCTTTACAGGAAGAGTGGTTGGGCATTGGAGTGGGCTGCCCAGGGAAGTGGTGGAGTCACTGCCCCGGAAGAGTTTAAAACAAGACTGGATGTGGCACTCAGTTGATAAGGTGGTGTTAGGTCATAGGTTGGACCTGATGAACTCCAAGGTCTTTTCCAGCCTAGCTGATTCTGTGAATCTGTGATTCTTTGATTCTGTGATTAATGCAGATTTAGCCTATCATATCACCAACTTGACATCAGCAACAATGTGAAAGAGGAAAAGGGCATACAAACTAAAATCAGAATTAATATATTATCCATTATGTCAGGTATAGTAAATATATTATAGTGAGACACTTTCAGGAGATTTGGGGAATGAGAACCCTTGATTGTCCAAAATAACCAATCTCACTACAATTCAGTAGCAAAATCCACAAGGCTATGAGAAAAAAGTCAGTTTGCCAAATGAGGACAAGTTTATTTTAAACCATATATGATTTTTTTCCCTCAACAAATATGCATGAACATGAATGCATGCACGCATGAAACTGAATATGTTTCAGTGAAGGTTGCTAACACATTCCTCCCAAAATAACTTCAAAGAATTAACATAATGAATGTGTAAATTGAAGCAGAAACATGTTACATTTTTGCTGCCCTACAAGCTGAAAGCAGCTTGGCTGATTTGCTTTGAACTTCCAAAATATTCCTCTTTTGTAGTTTCAAACTAGGCAAAAGAATTTTCAGGACAGACAGTATAGCTTTAAACAATAACAGAGGTGCTGAAAAGTAGGCCAACAAGTGGAATATGGTTGAATCTTTAACTAGTCCCATTCTTTCAAGTTCTGCAGATTCATTCCATAGTCTGTAGAAACATGCAAAATTTAAGGTTTTTTGTAGGTTTGCTTAGCATTGACAAAAAGGAAAATTGAAATATTCCTTTTGATTTGCAATGTATTTTACACAGCTCCATTCTTGCCACCAGAATATTCTGCATTGTTAACGTTGAAAGAGTTGAAATAAAAAGGAAAAGGAAAAGTCAAAAAAGAAAAGAAAAAGAAAAAAACTTGTTTTGTAACTATTCCATGTTTACTCAAAGCTAAACCAGGTAATGTATATCACAATGCAGTTTACAGAGAAGGGAACAGAAGTAAATTAAAGCCAAAGAGAGAAACTCCATATGCCACAGATTGTTGAACACCTGTTTTTCCCTAACACCCTGGAAGCTAATAGGAGGGCAATGTTAGACTTGTGGTAGGGGAGCTCATGATGTTAAAACCACAAACTATATTTCATAAAAATTTTGTTTGTAAGGCTAGAACTGGCACATCCTATTATGAGACAAAAGAGCAGAAATATTGAAGTTTCACAGCTCTGTGATGCCTGGTGTCTTATTATTGTTATTGGTCTTATTGTTGTTATTGCTGTTTTATGCATTTTCTTATTTTGGTTCTAGGCAGTTTTTCCACTGGTTTCTTTATTGTGCTTTTGTATATAGCAATCAAAGATCTTGTTTCCTTATCTAGCCCTACAGGAGACCTATGTTCTCTCACTCCATCTGCCATCAGCCTCTCAGGTAATAAATGAGAGAGATGATAAGCACTCTGCTTGCCTCCCTCAGGTGCTCTGACTCACCCTCCTGGAAGTGCTTTTTGCTTGAGGGATCCTGGCTGCTAGTACTTTCCTCCTTTTTTCTCTCTCCTGCACCAATGAATAGCCAAAAGCAGACCATGGGACCATAACTGCTAGCCATCTGTTTTCTCTGCAAACTAGAAAAAGCATCAAAAAATTTCAAATAATTCACTCTCATTGTGAATTGATTTATTAAAAGCGCTATATTCCATGAACAAAGAAAGAGAAGCAGGAGAGAATTAGAGAACAAGAGATAGTTATTATTTATCACTGAAGTTTTCCAGCCATGAAAGAATCAGAAAGCAGAAATAAAAATTAAGGAATTCAAGTTGATTCTCTATGAGTTTTGCAAACGTGTACTCTCTGATCACAGATATTTTAGCATTATTTTACACACATATATGCATTTTTTAAAAGGTACGAAAGGCGCTTATGAGAGGTACTAGCAGAGGATTTTATTTTTTTTGTCATGGACACTTCACAGAGAGTTTTGTAATGTCATGAACAATACAAAGAGAATTAGAAAGTGAATATTTTGCTCACAAGGTGTCGGTGAAATACACATTGGTGGCTAACCTTCATGAGGAGCAATGCGTGCTTTTTGCTTAATACCTCACCCTCACGAGCCATTCATTTAGCTCCATTAGTAGGTAAAATTGGCTAAAGAACCTTCTCTGCACTCAAAACCAATTTCAAAGTGTTAAAAATTATCTGTCTTCAAAAATGTTGAAAAAATGGACCAAACAATACAACTTCTAGGCCAAATTTTAAACTATGGTATTATTTTGAATCAGAATTATTAATAGGGAATGTAAATGGAAATTTCAAGCATATTTTCTAAAAAAATGCAGTAGCTGTAGATATGTTTTCTCATTTTAAAAATTTTCTCAAAGAAGAAAGCTGAACAAACATGTGGAAGTGACTGTTGAAACACAGAACTAACTTTGCCTTCAACACCATGCTGTAGACATTTTCTTTCATGCAAAGAGAACAAAATCAAAAGCTCCAAGGAAGACTGGAGGACTTCTTTGTTTTCAACAGAAGTAATTTTCATTCTAACAATTAGGACACTCCCACAAGTATATGTGAGCAGGTATTTACAATGGTTTCAACTCATTTGTCATTGTCTTGGAGGGTTATAAAAGTACTTCAGAGAACAGCCTGAGTCTTTCACCACCCCTGCCCCGACATAGCTAACTTCATGCTTGCCAGTAACCCAGAAAGTAGCTGGAAGCTGCAGTAGGAAAGAGTAGAAGGGGGTGAAACTTTCTGAATAGGAATTGTGATGTTGGTGCTTGCCGGCTGATGAAAGAAGTCTTTCTTTCATTAAAAAAAAAAAAAAAGTATAATTTAAAGCTAATTTCCTCTTTACAATATTTTAAAGGAAGATAATTCCTTGTATCATTTATTTCTAGCTCTACCTATAAAAAATTTCAGTGTTTTAATACTTTAAAATTTCAATGGCATCTTGAAAGCAAATAAAGATGCAGAAATAAAATTCAGAAACTGTTAGTAATGTCTGCTTGCTCTTGTTCAGTTTATACAAAGTCAAAAGCTAATCTGAGAAAATGATGGAGCAGTTTGAAAAATGTTATAAATAATCCAGAATATACAATTATTGAAGGGGGTTAATAAAAAAAGGGCTTTGAATTATTTACAGAAACCTGGTCTATCAAATTATTTATCAATACAGCATTTCTAAATCTGTAAATTTTTTTACTTTTTTCATGCTATGCCAAGAAAAAAATAGAGTTTTTTCAGTTGCTCATAGACTTTTAACCCTTTCAGTTAAGGTCTGCAACAGAAAAAAAAAAAAAATTAGCTATAATTCATTATATTATTTTTTGATCAACATCTTTCTTTTCTGGCATTATTTCCAGAAAGCAGAAATCATGTTAAAATAAACTTGAAAAAAACAACTTGAAAAAAATGTAAGAACTGTAAACGTTTCAGTATTATAGGATAAGATTTCAAGTAAGAATTACAAAAAAAAGCAAATTTAGTCAAGAATGTCAAAAAGGAAGAAATCTCACGCAATCAGATAATGAGATGTGTTATAAAGTAAAATAGATAATGCCTTCAAATGATGGAAATTATATCAGTGACATTCGTGGACTAAATGTCTTGGTCAAAACATTTTCAGTGAAAAAATAAAGTTTGTGAGTAAAAATTGTTAAATATGGTGTCAAATTATTATGGTTATCATCAAGAAAACAATCCCTTCAAAATTTGCTTCAGTTTTAGCTAATAAAAACAAATATTTTTGTCAGCATTTCCCCCCTCCAATCTTTTGCCATGCCAAGCAAATTTCATGTTTGGGCTTAAAAGTAAATTTGGTGTTTATTTCATTAAAGAATCTGGAATATTTTTTTTTTTTTTTTCCAACCTATAATTTTTATTTGTATTAGTATTGTTTATTTGCTGCAAATAAATATTATCCCACTGTCTCCAGATGCCTGCATAGGAAAAGCTGCTGCTCACAATGATAAAATCACAAACAGGTGTCTGGAAAATTTTCAAAGATCCTTTGGTTCTCAGCACATCTCAGGCCAACAAAAGCTCATAAGTATGATATGGTTGTGTCTTTCAAAAGAATCTGCCCAGGTCGTTGAGAGGCAAGACTAAGAGAAGGTGACTAACAGCTACTTATGGAAGACTAGAGCAGGCTATTGTTGGATAAGCATTAAACTCCAAAATTCTTCTTGTTATTTCAATGGGAAAAAAAAGGTGCTGATTTGTACCTTTGGCTGCCAGAGGAGCAACAGCCCAGTAATAGCTTATTAGTCAGAGTGTGAGTCCCTCTTTGAGGCAATTCTGATGATATGAGGAAAAAACCCCAGAATACTGTGTCTCTCATCAGCAGGAAAGAAGCTGAAATACCTTTTCCAGTTTCTGGTTTCATTGATTATACAAAGGTTAAACCAAATGCATTCAAAAATGCCTTACACTCTGGAAAAAAACAACGCTGGTTTTGTTCATGGGTCATCACATAATTATGTGATAATACTTGAAATATGAAGGATTTTATCTCCCATTCTTTTGAGGAAATACTGAAATTAAGGTGTCTGGTTTTGTTAAAAATGACAAGAGGGACGTTGAAAACGTACTACAGAAAAATGACCAGTTAAGCGGATCATGTTTGCTTGTTTTAATATAGTGGCCTGAAAATAAGCATTGCTGCTATGTAACTAAATGGATTTTGTAATATTCCACACTCCAGAAGTTTAATTTCTCTTTATTCTCTTCTGCATTTTCCAAATCGCAAGTAATGCTTTTGGGGCACTATAAATAGTTTCTCAAACATTTGAAGCTTATCAGTTTTGAATCATTTTTACTACCCAATGAATTTACCCATGTGCACAAATGTATATACACACATACAATCCTCCACACACCTTCCAACATAGTGTTATAATAATAGAGAAGACAATAAAGTGAAAAGAAAAAAATGGCACAATTGGTATAATGATCTAAAATACTGTTTTTGCAGCAACCAATGCACTTGGTACTAAAGATACAACCTTGAAAAAACTGCAGGTTGCAAAGAATGGATCTGTATGTTGAAATGAGAGAGTTTACCATTAATTTATCAAGTATTTAATTTAGTCATACATTGGTCAAATAAAAAAGTCTAAGGTCATAAGAAATTATTAGGACATCCAGTCTGAACAGTATATCACAAGTAATTACATTTTTCTTCGTTAATTTTATATCGAACCCAGCAATTTTCTGAAATATATTTTTTTATGAGTAGCTTGCTTGCTTCTGAAGTAATCAAGATATTTTAAATATCTTCCTATTTTCATAATTTTCAATTTTTCTTTTTTGCAGCTTAAGCCTTCAACCATAGTTTCCTTTATTCTAGTAGAACAGTGTCCTTTTATTCTTTATTGCTTTCTCTGCTTACGAAATATTATCTCAAAAGTCAGTGTCTTGATTAAAAATGTAGACCTATATGAGTAGAACAATATCAGAGCATGAATCTGACCACGAGTGTCTGGACAAACAGGTATCTGGAAAATTTTAGCTTACCCATTCTATTGCTATTAACAGTCTCTGGAAGGCTTTCAGTTTAGCACAACTAATATTCTTTGATACAGTGCCTGAGTATAGTCCAAGGATTTAAGGTATCAACAGGGGGATCAAAGTGCTCAGTCTGTATGGAGCTACCCTGTTTCTGAAGGGACAGCGTAATTGTATGATTCATGCCTTGCCAAGTGATATGGATTGTCAATATCCTCCTTGAAATGCACTTCTGTGGGTGTGAAATCAGTTTGTAAAAATGAGGAGGAAATATTATAACTGGGTTTAAAACAGCTAGGAAAGTGAATTGGAAAAATTTTTATCAAAACAAAAGAATCACATTTCTCACCTTAGTTGCTCTCAGCATATCATGAGATATTGTGTGGTTAATTTCTCCTCCATATGAAATATGATTTACAAGGATGTGTGCAAACTATAGCACTTAAGACTTGCTTATGGCCCAGCAGGACACCACTGCTTAGAAACCAAGAAAAAATATTAATAGTAAAAAATTCAGGAGAGAGAGTGCTTTTGAACGAAATCATGTTTAATGAGTATATGACAAAAAGGGGCTCCAGAAGTAGCATGCAGAAGAATTATACAGAAATTCAAGGTAGCAAGTGTCAAAAAAAAAATAGGCATGACTACATGAAAATAATTTCTGGCAAAGAATGAAAGGGAGTATTATAAGCCACATAAATGCTAGCTCCAAACACAGGGCTAAATCTAAAAAGATTCCTACATCTGCTCAATCTTGTTTTAAGCATCAGGATTAACTGTAGAAAATGAAAAAGTGCAGTAGTAGAACTTAATGAAAATTCAGGAGTTCTCATCTCTCAGGGAGTCTTTCCTAGCCACCCAGTGATGCGACATAAAAACACATGGGAAAGCTGAGGCAGTGAAAAGGGACATAAAATTAAATTTACTGAGTTTCAAAGACTGAAGGTTATGGCACAACTCAGTGGGGGTTTGTTTCCTGTACATGGCTAACCTGATAACAGAAGCCAGTTCAATTCTGCTTTGGCTACCTACTGTTTGTTAGCTGGA
This sequence comes from Gymnorhina tibicen, assembly GCA_013399875.1. Lineage (NCBI taxonomy): Eukaryota > Metazoa > Chordata > Aves > Passeriformes > Artamidae > Gymnorhina > Gymnorhina tibicen. Next base: position 86,251 of record VXAZ01000788.1, read on the forward strand.
AGAAGTCCCTGAATTGTTGCCCTCAAAAAATTTCCATTGCAGAAGGAAGTCCTCAATTTTTAAGTTATTAGAGGTAAGTCTCTGATGGGGAATAGGAGGATGGAAAGACTCTGTTCTGCTGTCATAAAAACAGAAACAATCTCTTTTATTTCTTTCTCAAACTATGCAGGATATTGGGGATAAATATGTATGTGAACACTGTAGAGAAAGTTTGTGTCTCTCAGGGAGTCTTCCGTAGCCACACAGTGATGCTACACAAAAACACATGGGAAAGCTGAGGCAGTGCAACGGACATAAAATTCTCAAACTATGCAGGATATTGGGGATAAATATGTATGTGAACACTGTAAAGAAAGTTCTCAGAAAATGAATCCTGTAAAGCCAGCCACCTACATGTGTGTTTTGATACAAACAAGTTGCTAGGAACAAGGAAGCTCATCAGAATCATAAAATCATAGAAAAGTATGGGTTGGAAGAAACTTTTAAAGATCATCCAGTTTCAACCTCTGCCATGGACAGGGATATCCTCCACTTAGGTCACTGTGATCGAAGTCCCATCCACCCTGACCTTGAACACTTTCAGGGATAGGGCATGCACAACTTCTCTGGGCAGCCTCTTACAGTGTCTCACCATCCTCATTGAAAAAATTTCTTCCTTATACTTAATCTAAACCTATGATCTTTCTGATAAAACCATTGTCCCTCGTCCTATCCCTGCAGGCTTTAGTTAAACCTCTTTGTCTTTCCTACAAGCCCCCTTTAAGTATTAATATACCGTAACAGGAAGGTCTCCAATGGATGCTGCAAAAGTGGATTATACCCCTGAGTGCTTAACATTGATTACTACCGTGCAAAGTAATTCGTTTCACCATCTCAATAAGGCTTTTTCCTCAATAATGGCAATTTTTAAATTTTTTTTTTAAATCTTGAGCTCATGTTAAACAACTCTGAAAGTCAAAATTTCTCCAGTATTCCATTAAATGTGCTGTAAGCATAGCTACGTAGTTTCAAAAAAGGGTATTCACAGGCATGGTTATGTCAAAATATCCAAGAAACACTTGAAGAATAAAATGAGGAAAAAAATGTTGTCATTGAAGGAAAAAAGGTGGTTTTGGTACTGACTATAATATTTTCACACACATATTTACACTTCTAAAATATAGACTTAATGGAAAATTTCAGACTTGATAAAAGGGCAAATTTTTATGCTTTAATTTCAAGTCAAATGTTTTGCAAAGTCTAAGGAGAATGTCACCTCTTTAATGTCAAACCAAGGATGGGACATAGAGTAAGTTTAAAGGGTAAGGGCTTGCTAGGCTAAATGATCTTATCCTGTCCAAAAATTTTAAATTTCCTTATAAAATAGATTTTTTGTTTATATAATTTCAGCAAAAACCACATTGGAAGACCTCCCAAAATTACAGCATAGGTGACATTCCTATGAGAATGGCTGGCAGGTTTGGCAGTTAAATGACACCTGATGTAAACAGAAAAAAAAATGTAGACCCCTACTAAAAAAATTGTTTTTCTTCAGCTTGAGTCTGTGAGACCTTCAAATGTCCAGCTGTAAGTTTCCTCTTACTGAATATGTTAACATGATTGACAGTAAATATATGTATAGAACCTTTGAACAAAAAATAAAACAGAAAATACTATTTAATTCACTTCAAAAACATAAATATTTGTATGTACAAACATGTATGTATGTTTATATATATGTGCCTACACTTATATATGTGTTAAAGAAAACATCTTTCAGATATCTCTTTGATAATGTACCTCATCATTAGCTCCTGGAATGTGGCAGATTTCCATTAAGATCTAAATATTTTTTGCTCAATCTTCCACTAAATTCTAAAAATATACCAACTCCTACTGTTTATTATCTATCCAGACTGTATGTAGCTAACTCATTTGAAATAAACATGTATATATAAAAATCTATATAAATAAAATCCAAAACAAAATGTAAAACCCCCCCATAACTCTTAGATGTTTGGATGTTTTAAATGCATACATTTTTTTAAAAGATTGATCTACCTTGCATGTTGTTTTTTAAAAAAGAAATCTCAAAAAAAAATAAGGACACATGCTGTTAACAACTTGGTACACTCAGTTCTTTACAAATTGTTCTTATAAATGTTTAGAAAGAAAAAAAATATCACAGATCGCTGAACACTTTTTACCATATTGTTTTCCTTTACAGATTTCTTTGGTTAAAAATTAGGTCAATAGTCAATCTGTTAACAATTTTACAGCATGTTTTGAAATATTAAATATTCTTTGGACTAATTTCTTCTATAAAATTTTTTTAAATATTTACAAAATGTTTTCTATTTTCCTTAAGAAAAACAACATTCAGTCTTGAGGCTTGGTATGGTTAAGATACACAGAAGCAATGTGACTTTGAACTTTATTACAGTGATTGGGAAGAGCAGAATATAAACTATGACACTCAGTCTGAAGTTTCTATTTCCAGCCCGGTGAATTGAAATGATTTGAAAGTTATTATTGGGTCATATTTTGGCCAAACTCTTCCAGGACCATATTTTAAAGTATCTTCATAAATGCTTTAGAGTATCGAGAGAGCCAGAAAATGGAATTTTTGATATTGTGAAAAAATAGGTGTATTACATGGAGTTTGAAGACAATGTTACATTTCAAATTATATATCTGCACAAGTTTTCTACACCCCTATAGCCATAAATGATCTCTCTGTAAAAGTAGAAACTTAATTCAATTTGCAAATATGATAATTAATTTATTATCCTATAATTTCAGACCTAACCCAGTGTCATTTATAGTAACATATTATTTCATTGTCCCCTGAAAAGTTGAATGAATATTGTGCCTCAGTTGGTATTCTTATGAAAATGATACAATTTCTTTTTAGCAAAATCTGCCCTTCAAAAGAAAAATTGAGTCCTAAAAAACTGTAAAAACTCCAGCTTCCTGAGTTTTATCTATTAGCATTTTGTCCTCTGACTTGTATTTTTTATAGTAACTAATTAACAGGTGGATATCTTCCAAAGAATAAAGTTTCAAAATGCAATTTTCTACTACTGGCAGATAACAAACGAAAACGAAGCATAGTCACACTCCAAAACCTAGAGACAAATAAGCAGCACATACTTTATTTTGTATGAGCGAGTAACCTTGCTTAATGACCTGGTTTGTTCCTTTCCAATTATTGTTTTTTCTTATGTGAGATGATAGCATTTAATGTACAGGAATATCATCATTATTCTTCCTTGTAGTCAATGCTTCTTCCTTTCCACATTTCTTGTATACTTTGTGTACTCACCCATCTCCTTCTTTCTGCCTCTTCTGTGTGGGATCTCAGTAATGCAAAGTGTATAAGAAGGAATAGACAAAAAGTAAAGTTCAAAAGATTTCTTGGGTATGAGTTTCAAATGGTCGATAATGCCAGTCCTTAGGAAGCCAGCCTCCAACCTTTTCTACTGAGACCTGTGTTACAGGTAACTCTTGCGGTGTGTCATGGCCAGTGCCATGGCCATCAGGACCAAGAAGACCAGTGACTCCAGTGGTTTGATGCCCACACAGCCCAGGAACCCTAAGGTTAAGGTGAGTTCCCAGAGGGCTGTGAGGGGCAGGCAAATTTAGCGCCCATAAATGGCCACCACCTTCTCCTCCCCTTTCCCCCTATACTTGGTCCCCTTACCAGAAAGTTCCATGTTCTTCGGTTCCCCATTGGCCCATGTTAATTCTCCCAGCCTACCCCAGTCACTATTGGTTGTGCACCCTTTTCCCCGCCTCTGTAATGCCCCTTTGCCGCTTTGTTATGGGTTGCTGTATGATTTCCCCTCCCATTCTATAGGGGTATAAAACCCCATGTCAGAGCCATTTTCTCGTGTTTTTGTGCCCCTCTTTGGTTTGTCCCGGAACCCTCGCTCTCAATAAACCCTCTCCTGCTACCACAAAGAAGCCCCTCCACCTCCTCCTTCCTCCTCTGTGCACCTTCGCCATCGGTGGGCTAGGCAAACCTGAGCTGAGGCTTTGCCAGCCCTCCTGCACAGCGTGCGGCCTCCATCTCCCCCTCCGGTGGGGGTGAGAGCCCGGTGCTGGGTGGTCAGAGCTAGCTGGAGGACAGCACTGCGGCAGGTAACTTGTCTGACTCTTTTCTGGACATGGCATGTGGTAGCAAACAGAAAACAAATATGGGAAACTCAATGGAAGATATTACAACTATTGAAAGAGCACATATGTTCTCTCCCACATAGTTCTTTCCCACATCATTCATAAATGCATATCAATGACAACTGGTGTCCCTCAGGGATTTGTGTAACAATGGAGCCACTGTTATTTAATAACTTCATTAATGACACATATGAAGTGATCAAGTGCACCCTCAGCAAATTTGCCATGACTCCAAGCTGAGTGGTGCATTAGGCACAACAAAAGGATGGGACACCATCCAGAGAGACCTGGACAAGCTCCAGAAGTGGGCACATGGGCATCTAATGAGGTTTAACACCACCAAGTGAAAGGTGCTACACCTGGATCAGAGAAACCCTGGTATCAATATAGGCTCAGAGATAAGCAGATCCAGAGCAGCCTTGCCTAGAACTTGGGGTTGCTGGTGGTTGAGAGGCTGGACATGACCTGGCAATGTGCCCTTGCACCCCAGAAAGCCAAGCTTATCCTGGGCTGCATCCCAAGCAGCAGGGCCAGCAGGGCGAGGGAGGGGATTCTGCCCCTCTACTCTCTGCCTTTGTGAGACCCCACCTTCACTGCTGCATCCAGCTCTGGGTTCCCAGCACATAGACCTGTATTATCAAATCCAGAGGAGGGCCAGCAAGATGGTTAAAGGGATGGAGCACCTCTCCTATGAGGAAAAGCTGATAGAATTAAGTTTGTTCATCTTGGAAAAGAGAAGACTTTAGGGTGACTAAATTGCAGCCTTTCAGTACTGTAAGACAACCTACAGAATAGATGGAGAGGGACTTTTCACAAGAGCATGTAGTGACAGGACAAGAGGGAATGGCTTCAAACTGAAAGAGAGTGGGTTTAGATTAGGTATTAAGAAAAAATTCTTTACTGTGAGGGTAGTGAGGTACTGGAACAGGTTGCCCAGAGAAGTTGTGGATGTCCCATCCTTGGAAGCATTCAAAGCTGGATTGGGTGGAGCTCTGAGGAAGCTGATCTAGTGGAAGGTGTCCCTGTCCGTGGTGGGGGATTGGAACTGGATGATCTTTAAAGTCCCTTCCAACCCAGGCAATTCTGTGATTCAGTGATTCTATTATTAGTTCTTATGGAGAATTTTTTAAAAGAAAAATCCTTCTTTCTAGTCAATATTACTCAAAATAAAGAAGATATGTTACTTTTAACATAATCAAGTGATTCTTTTGGAGAATGCCAAGAGGGTTTTAATAATAACACTAATGGAAGAGGTTGATTCAATTTCCTTCTTATTAAATCAGACTACTAGTCTCAAACTGAAATCTTATAAGTACAATTTTCTGAAGCTATAAGAAATTCTCGGTATAAATTAACAGAACTGCAAAATGGATATATTTCTATTCATCTGTTTTTGCAACTAATCCACTGTCGCCCTGAGTTTTTCAGTTTCTCCATGTTTTAATGCTGTAGATAAGAATGCTCAGGCACCTTCTGTAAACATAAGCCATGTTTTGCTAACCGGTCAAATGGTTTTCATTCTTTCTCCTAGGGCGGAGACATTTGATGGACTTTTCCTTTGACCAGTGTGATTTAAAGGTGGTAACTTCATCTTCCAATCCACGGGTATTCTGAAAAAGATATAAATAAAACTTGAGCCCCCAAGGGGCAGGCCATTTTTGACATTTTTGGCCTGGAAAGAACTTAGACTCCGTGTCATTCTTTCGTGTCCAAGTGCGACAACCCACCCTGTCCCACCAATCCTTTCTGAAAAAAGATTAAGAACAACAGCTGTGTGACGGTGAGGTTACACAGAATTAAGGTAAGGAAAAATGGAGGGACCCAAAAAAGTGGTAAGGAGAACCCTGGCTCTGACCCTGTTCCTTCACTGACAGAGAAAAATCAGCAGGACTGGGGAAGTTTTTGTCCCTCTGTACTTGGCACTGGTGAGGCTGCACCTCAAATCCTGTGTTCAGCTCCAGGTGTCTCAACACTTGAAAGACATTGAGGTGCTGGAGTGTGTTCAGAGAAAGGCAACAAAGTTGGTGAAGGGTCTAGAGGGTAAGTTCTATGAGGAGTGGCTGAGGAAGTTGGGGTTGTTTAGCCTGGAGAAGAGGCATCTCACTTCTTCTCTCACTTCACTCAGAGAAGACCTTACCACTCTCTCTCTACAGATAACCTGAAAGGAGGTTGTAGCTGGGGTCAGTCTTGTGTCCCAAGTAACAAGCAACAGGACAAGAGGTAATGACTTCAAGTTGTACCAGGGCTTTGGATATTAGGAAAAGTTTCTTCACTGAAAGGGTTGTCAAACACTGGAACAGGCTGCCCTGTTCACAGGGAAGTGGTTGAGTCACCTCCCTGAAGGTATTTAAAAGACATGTAGACATGTCCTTTAGAGTTGTGGTTTATTGGTGGACTTGATGGTGCTGGGTTAATGGTTGAACTTAATGATCTTGAAGGTCTTTTCTGACCTAAATGATTTTATGATTCTATAATTTTGAACATTTGTTAGTTGATAGCTATGAATATTATTAGCTTAGAGTAAGTAATGGGAAAATGGTAAAATCTTCTTCTAGCTTAATGTTATATGTTATAAAAAGTAGCTAGAAAGAACAGGAGAAGTATATTCACTTCTGCGTAAAGATTAAAAGAACTAAGTTTAACAGGTAGCTGATGACAAAGTAGGTCACAGCATTCTACAAATATTTGAAGGCTGTTATGATGTATAGGGACTGATTATTTAGTGGAATAGTGGAATAACTAATAAAAAATGAAAGAACCTTTTTATTTAATATCAGGGGACACTTGGCAGTGGGGAGATCATGATGTCTTATGGAGATCTTTAAAGGCAGATTTTGAACAGAGTTAGAAAATATCCAGTAGGTAAAAATCTGAATGGCCAGTCTATAAATCTTTTCTGCCTCTCTTTTGTAATCCCCTTTAATTTTTATTTCATTAAGAGGGTAAGGTCTGGAACATCCTTCCAAAGTCAATGGTTGAGATCACTGTATGCCAATACTTGAAAGTACTTGGGTACATGTTAGAAGGTTCTGGTGTTATGTCTGATCCTAATGCATCTGTGTTAATTGAATCCTCATCATCCTTTCCTGCTTTTCTCTGTGCATCCCAAAAGAATTCTGTAAGCTTTCAGCCAGATACGTGTATTACTAGGGATTTGAAAGATAACCAAGAGCTGAAGTGGTACAAATTCCAAAGGAATGCTCATGTGAATCAGTAATTGTTTAATTCTCATCTGGGTAATAAAACAATTTATTTGGAAAGACCAACACAATATGTGACACAGACAAATCTGGGTCTTTGGCGTATCTGGAGTGAAAAACACCACTAAGTAATAGTCTGTGATGTAGTAATCTCTAATTTCTTTTATTCTGATTGTTTATTGACATGTCTCTTCTCTCCTGGTTACAATGACAACAGGGTCCATTGCAACAATAAGGAGAGCCTTATACAGAGAAAAAGTATTTTCTCAAATACAAATTGCAGCTTAGGGAAGAAATGGAAAATTGAAAGGGACTTAGTAGATCTTCTCCAATATCAGAAAACCGTGATATACAAGAACCAGAACTTTTGTCTTAACTGGAGAAAACATAGGTTTGTTTCATTGTGATAATTTGTAATTCAGTTGTCAGCTTCATCTACATAAAAAAATTAATGCTAACCAGATCCTCAAGAATGTTATAACAGTGTTCTAACAAATCCCTTCTCTACTCTATAGCTTCTAAAACTCTGATTTCTTCTATTTAAATCTGGTCTACGCTATCTTGTCAATTTTAATTTTTGTGTTCACTGGAGTTCTGTTTTTTTTTTGATTTGTTTAAAAATGGTTATAACATTTTAAAAAAGTTTTATTTACATTTCCCCTTAAAATAAAGATGTATAGTTTGTGTTCTTTTTCAGTCCTCCTAATTTTTTGGTTTTGTTGTTTGTTTTCACTATATTCTTTTTACTATGGGTTCATCTAAGAGAGCAGAGAATAAAACATGTTTTCCTTAAGATGCAGTTTCAAAAATTATCCTTACCCTTCCTGAAGAAGCTCATTATATTCCAAAACTGTTTCTCCTATGCTGTTCTGAACACAGACTTCCATGACCATTCTGTAACCTTTTTGATAAACAATCCTATTAATTTGTAACCTTTGTTTGTTTGGTTTAAGTCTTTTCCTTCATTGTATAATGAACTCATGTATAAACTCTACATAGAGTTACAAAGACAATATATTTGCTGAGGCTAGTGTCATTAACTACATTAACATATTTTATTCTGGGAAGCAGTCAGCATGTACTTAGAGAAACAGAGTGTCATGATATCATGTGTAGAGCTTTTAATGACAGTTCCGAACAAGACCCTTCATAGAAGTTTATGCTGACATCTGATTTATAACCCAGAAAACCAAAAGTCAGAATACTGATAGGGGAAATACAGAGCTGGATACACCAAATGCTTTTATATTTGTGTTCCCATTTTGAGCCACTGTTTGTTTTATCTTAACACAGAGATAGTATTCATTGAGAGGAGATTGGTCATTTGCTTGCCAATATGTCCTGAAACAGAAAAAAATCTGTTGTATTTTCTTAGGCTAAATCTCCTTAACAGTTATTGTTGCCAAATATAAAGAGATGCTAAATATAAAGTACTCTACTTTTTAAATAACTATTAATATTTGAGGAAAATAGCGACACTCAAACATGTCAATAACAATTTTTTGCCAGAGTTACCCAAGAACCATTGAAATGCCTAACTTAAATGGGTTGTTTTGGGGCACAAATTATGACTTACAGTTCAGCCTAACTTTGGAAGTTAAAACATTTCTCCACTTAGTCAATGGGATTTTGGTAGAAAGATTTTCCTAGATAACATTGTCTGGGCTTAGTTTTTCACATTTTCTGGTGACAATGAATTTTCTGGTGACAATGAATTCTCTATTCTATAATCAATTTCATTAAATGTATATGCATATATATATATGCATACGCACACATACATGCTAGAGTAGAGGGGTTTATTATGCATTGTTGTTTCTTGGGAATTACATCAAGTTTGCAAATAGAAAATATGATAAAGAAAGCATGTTTCTTCTAAAGGCTGGGATAATCACATGGGAGGAGATTCTGCCACCTGTTTCCAGATCTGCCTAGATATTTCATAATCCATAGTCGTGGGAGATGAATCAGAGAGCAAGACTGATTTAAGCTTGGTTTCTGAATATTACAAACTTAGATGATTAAATTAAACACTAGGTATTTTCTAAGGTTAGTGGAGAAAGGACCTTCACTGAAATTTAATCCAAAGATAATTGTATGTATTGGGTTTGTGTAGAAATTTTTTAGTAGCAGGGGGAAGCTACAGGCTTGTGAGAAGCTGCTAGAAACTTCTCCTACATCTGATAGACGAGTGCCAGCTGGCTTCAAGATTGATTTGACACTGTCCAAGGCTGAGTCCATCAGGGACAGTGGTGGTTCCTCTGGGATAATACAGTTAGGAAAAGGGAAAAAAACCCACAATAACTAGGCAACTGTACTTGAAAAGAGGAGTAAGGATACATGAGAGCAACAAAAACAAAAAAAAAACAAAACCGAAACCAAAACCAAAACCAACAAAAAAGTTGCTATTTAATGTCTGTTGGTTGAAGTAATGGTCACAGTCTTGACCAGGGGAGGGGGTGGGGGAAGCCCATGAAACACAAAGTTCAATGGGTTAATATATATTCAGGTTCTTGTGGGAATGTCCATATACTTCCCCCGAGGATGAGGGTTTTACACTGTGTTATGCAGCACTGTGGATCATGCACAATCCCTTACTGGAAGGCCCCAGACATTTGTCTGGTTTATGACACCTTCTAGGACGTGACCGTTGTCATGGCAGGGTAGTTGAACCAGTTATGGCCCATCAGAATGGATGAACACCTTCAGGCTGACATGTGAATGTCCTGATACTTTCCCCAGGGGAGGGGGGAGTTTTACACCTGAGCCAATTGTGTAAGGGAGGACATTGGCATAGTAAAAAAGCATTATCCCACCTCTGCAGGATCTGCTTCTTATCAGCCTTCTCATCCATCTGACTCAAAACCCAGCTCATTGCTAAACAAAATTTGGTTTGTTGTGGTCATCCTCTGGTGGTGGGTGTGCAGCTCTTCTGCTGTTCTTGTGCAGGTAAGAGGTTTGGCCAGGGCTGTTCTTACGCAGGTAAGAGGTTTTGCCATCATACACCTAAAAACTCTCCTCCCCTCCTTTGGTTGGAGGGTGCAAACCTGGCCTCAGCAAAGCACCCGCTGCTTTTGCAAATGGCCAATTGTTTGAGACATTAACCTTTCATATTTCAGTCTCTCACACATGGTGAGGCAGCTATGCCCCTGGAGGTCCATGCTGGAGCAGAGATCCACCTGCAGCCCACAGATGACCCCACAGCACAGCAGATGGATGCCTGAAGGAAGCCGTGACTCTGTGGGAAGGCTGCACTGGAGCAGGCTCTCGGCAGGACCTGTGGAGAGCAGAGCCTCTGCTGAAGCAGGTTTGCTGGAAGGACCTGTGACCCCACAGGGGACCCATGCTGGAGCAATCTGTTCCTGAAGGACTGAACCCTGGGGAAAGGACCCATGGTGGAGCAGTTTGTGAAGAACTGCAGCCCATGGGAAGAAGCCACATTGGAGAAGTTAATGGAGGATTATCTCCCATGAAAGAGACCCTACAGGGGAGCAGGGGAAGAGTGTGAGGAGTCCTTCCCCTAAGGAGGAGGGAGTGGCAGAGATGACATACGAGGAACTGATGCCACCCCCCGTCCCCCTGCACTACTGGGTGGATAGGAGGTAGAGAAAAATTGTGAGTGAATGTAAGGCCAAGAACTAGGCAGGAGTGGGGGGAAGGTGTTTTAATTTTTAATTTTATTTTGCATTATTCTACTCTAGTTTGATAATAAATTCAATCAATATTTTTCCCAAGTCAAGTCCATTTTGCCTGTGACAGGACCTGGTGATCTCTCCCTGCTGTTATCCCAAAGGGAAATACTACCTGTTATGTGCACTTGATTATGAATTGTAGTCCTAAGCTTGACGCACCCATTTCTTTCAGTTGGCCACTTAATGACTGGCAAGGGTGGCTATATAAGTTGACAATTAAAAAAATCTCTGCTAGGTCAATGATATACTTTGTAGTGCTATTTTACTAGGCTGAAGGATGAGATTTCATGTCTGTGCATTTTATTGCTACAAAGCCTGAGCTGGGCCTGTGTTGGAGAGATATTTTGGTCTTCAAACTTAGAGGAATACTGTGCTCATTTCCTCAATTTTTGATCTTCTTTTTTTTTTTAAATGCTAGTTACCTAACTAAATAATGGAATGAAGGCAACTGAAAACATTATGGTCTCCAGAGAACAGAGTTTCCTAAGAAGATGTGCCTTCTTCCTTACTTCCTCTCTTCTGGGTGGCAAGAAAACTACCAAACCCAGTGTTAAACTGAATTTTCATAAAGGTGAAGATCCCCTTTCTATGATCTCTAATTGTAAACAATGAATGAATATATGTCATATGTCTACTGCTTTACTTCTATTTTTGGTTAGGTGGTGAATCATAAAATTTTATTCTGCTACCTTTCATAACTGTATTGAAGCTTTTTCTTCCTTACTGGAATTTCAGTCAAGATGGTGCATGTTCTGCTAATACCAATGGTCATTTAATTTAATTATACTGAGTTACTGCTCCTTCTTTAGATTTTGGACAAGCCGTTTGTCATGGCTTGACACTGGCCAAGTGCCAGGCACCCACGAAATCCATTCACTTATCCTGCCCTGTTACAGCTGGGCAAAGGACAGAAAATATAACAAAGGGTTCATGAGTTGAGATAAGGACCATGAGAAAACACTCAAAGGGCAAAACAGGCTTAACTTAGAGGTACAAAATGAGTTTATTACTAACAAAATCAGAGCAGGATAATGAGAAGTAAAATAAGCCCTTAAAACCACTTTTTCTTCCCCCAGCCCCTCCCTCCTTCCCACTAACAGTGCAGGAAAACAGGATGTGGGGGTTATGGTCAGTTCATCACCCAAGGTTTTCTTCGACTGTGCAGGGAGAGGAGTCTTTCCTGTATGAGACTGTGGGGTCCCTCCCACAGGAGACAGTTCTCCATGAACTTCTCCAGCATGCGTCCAATCTCATGAGCAGCAGTCCTCCCAAAACTGCTGCAGCATGGGTCACTCCTCCACGGGGTGCAGTCCTCCGAGGACAGGCTGCTCCAGCCTGGAAGCAGAGCCCTCTCTCTCCACCGGGTGTTCCACTGGATCACAGCCTCCTCCAGGCACCCACCCGCTCCAGCCTGAGCACCTCCCCGGTGGGCTGTGGGTGGATCTCTGCATTCCCTGTGGAATCCCCATGGGCTGCAGGGGCACAGCTGCTTCCCCCTGGTCGTCACCACAGCCTGCAGAGGAATTTCGGCTCCGGGGCCTGGAGAACCTCATCCTCTTCCTTCTCCACTGACCTTGGTGTCTCCATGTTGTTTTCCCTCACACACTCTCACCTCCTCCTCTTCTCTAGCTGGAATTAAACTGCACCACCACTTTTGTTTTGATTTCCTCTTAAATATGTTGTCACAGAGGTGTTACTATCACCTTTAATTGTATAAGAAAATAAGCAGAATCTTAGTTTATTGTGAATTTTCAAAACATGACTGTCTCTTTTCATACTTGGAACATTGAGAATAACATTTGTTCATTAATTCTGAGATTAATGCCATTATAAATTCATGCAACTCTATTTTATAGATTATATAGATATTTATAAACATTTTTATAGATATTATAAATATTTTAGAAATGCTAACATTTTGAATATGAATATACTGTTTAAAGTTTTGCAAGTGGCAGAAACAGAGAACAGAAAATAGGGGCCTGTGAATTTCAACTGAAGTGTAAGAATCTCGAAATTACTATTCATCGGTGGGATTCCTGTGCTGATGAACAAATATTGACCTATGAGATGTAAAAGTGATTATTACAAAATTAGTCCGTGTTCTTGTGATGCTTCTCTGAATGTTGCACTCAGCAAAACTGGCGATAATTGTGCACAATGGCAGGCAACAAGCTGTTCATGAGCCAGCAGTGCCCTAGTGGCAAAGAAGACCAGTGGTATCCCGGGGTGCATTAGGAAGAGCATTGTCATCAGGGGAAGTGAGGTGATCCTGCCCCTCTACTCAGCCCTGGTGTGGCACATCTGGAGTGCTGTGTCCAGTTCTGGGCTCCTCAGGGCAACAGAGATGTGGAGCTCCTGGAGCAGGTGCAGTGGAGGGCAACAAAGATGACTGAGGGATTGGCGCATCTCTCTCACAAGGATAGGCTGAGGGAGCTGGGCCTGTTCAGCCTTGAGAAGAGACAACTGAGAGGGAACCTCATCAATGTGTATGAGTATGTAATGGGAGGGTGTCAAAGGCCCTTCTTGGTGGTGCCAAGCAATAGGACAATAGGACACAGGCAGAAACTGATGCACAGGAAGATGAGGATGATCCACCTGAAGATGAGGAAGAACTTCTTTACTGTGCAGGTGACTGAGCACTGGAACAGATTGCCCAGAGAGGTTGTGGGGTCTCCCTCACTGGAGGTACTCAAGAGCCATCTGGACACAATCCTGTGCCATGTGCTTCAGGATGGCCCTACTTGAGAAGCCACCCACTGCAGTCCCTTCCAACTTTACTCATTCTGTAATTCTGAAACCTGGACATCTAATTCTAGATCAAGCAATCAGAATTAATCTTTATTCCTTCAAACTGTCAGGGAATGTGCCTATATTCACTCCTCACCGCAAAGGTTTTCATGGCTCAATAGATTAGGTTTTACTTTCTTTTTAGCTAGAAACATTGGTAATGACTTGATTTGATATAGGGCTATCCCTTAAACCAGAAACAAAAAGCCATGTGACCAAACTGTAATAAATCAAGAAAAATAAAAGTATGTTTCTTCTTGTTTTTCTACCAAACAGAAAGGTTTAAGGCAAATCTCAGGGGTGCTACTGAAGAAGTTATTCAAATAGATTTAAAGAATTGGATTAATCAAGTTCTGTTTCTTTAGCATTTTTATATATGTCTGCTTTTAAAGATATCCTACTGTAAGGCAAGACAAACCTTAATATTTATGCAAGTGTGTTTAAGTGTGTGTGGGTGTATGAATATGCACAATATCTGTTGATTTCATAGGAAGTGCCAACTGCAAATGCCTTACAGCTTTTTGTACTAGATTTTGTCTTTCCATTTTTATTTAACTTTTTAGAAATATGGTTTCCTTCTCTTGCCTTTTTCTCCAGGCTATTGTTTGTCCCAATGGAAAAATTTCTTATAACCAGGATTTGTATCTTAAACATAAATACTGACAACTTGCCTATAGCTTTACTGCCTATAGAAACAATTACAGAATGACTGGATTGCACATGAGCAGACCAGAATCAACTGTTAACTGCAAATGTCTTTTAAATAGAAATACATTACCATTAGAAAATGTTGGTTTTGGCTGCAAAGTTAAAGGCAGTGCATCAACAAATCTAAAATGTTTCCAGCCCTGAGGGAAGAAAATATTCCATTTCATGAAATAAGAGTGTGGAAGTATAAAAAAGCAGCTCATAAAAATCACTGACTAACCATGTCTCTTTTCCCATATCTAGCAACCTCCCCCACTCTCCCCTTCCCTCTGAACAGAAACAATGCTTTCCATCTATTTTTTCTACTTTGAGAAAGCATTTTCTTAACCCATTGTATTTTATTCCTCAAAAACTGTTTGGTACTGTGTTAGTTTTCTTCAAAATTGCTTAAAACAAAATCTTGTTTTTACTGTACCTTTTTATACTCCCTTTGTGCCAAAGCTTTCCCTTACGCCTTTCTAAGATAAAATCCGATAAGATGACTTACTTTCATCATATTACAAGCATAGCAGTGATTAATATTCAAAGGAAAAACCTTTTCTGGAAGATACTGCAAAGTCAGATCTCTCATCATTCCAAGAATTCCCACCTCTGCCCCACTGACTTAGGTGGTGCTATTTAGGCTGGTGAAAAGTTATAAATAAAGAAATAAAAATTTAAATATTATTAAATTTTACTACAAACATACATCTAGTTATATTTCTGTTTAAGATAGATAAATTATCCTTGTACTTATAGCTGCGTGTATTATTTTTAATCTCTATTTTATTTTAAATTAAATTTGTATGACTCTGCCAAAATAAACAACCTTGCTTATACACAACCTGAATAATTTCAATTCACTGCTGTGCAGAAACTGTTGATATATGCATAAAATTCTTGTAGGAGAAGGACCTTTGAACTAGATTGAACTGGCAAACATGTTTTTTCTATTTAAGTAATTTCTACATTCTCTATTAAGTAGCTTGATTTCTCATACAAACACCTGTATATGTTCAAGTATATGCATCTGTTTCTGGTTAGATGAACAAGTAAGGAGAAAAAGAGAATTTATAAATTACTTTGGGGAGGAAACTGTAACAGAAAAACATTAGATTCAACCATCTGTTTGATCTATACCTGAGTGGCAAGGAAATTAATTTATTAATAATAAAGCCAGCAAATGCTTGATAGTTGAGATTTTATTTTTTGCCATTACTTTAGATAAATTCCCTAAATCAAGTATAAAGCTATAATTAAAACATTTCTCATAATAACAACCCATGTAGATTAGATTAGATCTTGTCAGTCAACTCTGAACAGAAGTTGCATGCTTGCATTATAAAGAACCTTCCCGTGAGTCCAAGAATTCAACTTTTCAAAACAAAATGAGAAAGAGAATCCTTTTAAAGAAAGCTGAAATCCTAAAGGACTTCCTGCTTTTTCAATTATTTCTAACTTCTTAAACATTTATACCCTTCAGTTCAGATCTGTGGCTCTAATTTATAATTAATATATATAAAAGAGCTAAAAAAAATCCCAAAACAAATAAAGGACCTTGGGTTTTTCTTTCTGTATTTCACTGAGTCCATTTTCAATGACTCATTTTAGAGGGAGAAGTCAGTGTTCTTTAAGTTTCCTTCTGTTAATGCCACTTTGGACTCTATGCTTAATTACTTAAATATAGCGAGCTTCATTTATGGGTACTTTGGATACTACTCAAAACTCCCTGAAAAGATTATTTACACAATATTTAAAATCTTAATTAATTCCCACTGAATTAAAAACTTTGTTTTATTACAGAAAGTATAAAATCAAGATGGAGATCATGTTGTCACTTTAAACGATCCTGGATTTGAGCAAGCTTTTTGGTGATATCAACTAAAACTTAAAGAAAAGTGAATTTCCTAATATAAATAATATGGACTTCAAACTTTAGCAAGAATCTGCTGCTACAGATAGAAAGTAAAATCCTATCCCTTACATAGTTAATTGACATTCTTACATTCAGTGCAGCAGAATGTAATCTTTTTGCTGGCTTCTTGATATCCTTTCAAATAATAAAAACACAAGTGATTGGTACCAATACTCTGAGCATCACAGCATTTCAGCATTTGGCATCAAAGAAAAAATATTTCCCTGTTTTAAATATATTATTAGTTATAAGACCTGCTAGAGTAACCCTGCCTGGAAATGAGCATGGGATTGAATGAAAAGCAACCACTGACGTATCAAAACAAACTGTCCACTAATAAATATGACACCTGGAGGTGTGTTTTAATTACTTTTATTTGACTAATTAGAATTAATGGTTTAAAGTAATTACCTAATTACATTTTACTCAGAAATTCTGAGAGGCCCAAAACACAAAGCTGGTTCCCAGAATACATCTTACTGACACCCCAAAACACTGCTGTCTTAAAAATTTCCTTTTCCCCTTACTACAGCATTTCTAAAGACGTGGAGTTACTAGAAATTATGTTTAACTGCTGTCTACAGTGTGTTGGGAGGTAGGATGCTGTCATACTCAGACGATAGATAAGGGCTTGGATCTCTTTGGACACTAGAGAAAATTAATTTTTGGTCTGAACTGTCTTCAATTTAACTAAATTAATCTTTTCCTGACTTAGTTACAACTACTGAGATATTATTTAAAGGGGACATCATATCTACCCTGTGTTTGATGGGAAAGTTTAAAGAATAAACAAGACCATGGACTGTCTAATGTTGTAAAAACTGAAGTCTTTCAAGCATATCAGGATACAAAGTTTTGGAAAAAGGAAATGACATCTGTTTATCTCAGGATCTTTCAGGAATAGGTGACAGCTGTGGCTGTGAGGAGCTACAGTTTGAATTTAGTTATCAAAGTTGAGGCATTCTTTTGTGGTTAAAGCTCTGGTTGCAATGGTTCGTTAACTGACCAATATTTAAATAAAGTATCAGAAATATCAGCTTAATCAGAACTATACTTATTTTAATATCTGAGTTGTAGTCTCTCATAGATCTGCTATCCAAAACAAAGACCTCAGGCAGCTTATATTTTTTTAAAGTCCATCGGAACATGTAATCATGCCTAAATCAATAATTACTTCCCCAAGTTTTTTCTTAAAAAAGAAGATTATATCAAGTTTCTCACAGTAAAAAGAATGTCACTTATTTTCCAGGAAAACAGAAGGGTATCTCAAGCCTAAACTAATTTTTTTTTTAGGTACAGTACTTTACAAATGACCATTCAGTTATTCTTTAGTCATTACCAAAAAATCAAATTATCATATCTTACTTCCCATTGTACCTTGAGGAAAGGCAGGATTTGATTTCAGATTTCAAGGATGCTACTGGAAAAGAAAATATCAATAATCTGTCCTGAGCCTTAACTGTTAATTTTAAGAGAGTAACTTTTTCCACTGTCTCAATAATGAGTGGGTTTGGCCTAGAGGCACCTTAAACTGATCATAATTTAACATGAACACTGGATTTTGGCACATTATCATCTATGATTTCTTTACTAAAATTTGCTGTAGACAGGATATAAAAGAAAAGGGAGAGGAGATTTAATGCCGTTGAATAAAAAGCAGGCTGCATTTTTATTTGACATTATATTCCAAAGTCTTACTCAGTGCTCAGAATGTGGAACTTGCAACAAACGGTGAGTTCC
The DNA here is from genome assembly GCA_013399875.1 of Gymnorhina tibicen. Lineage (NCBI taxonomy): Eukaryota > Metazoa > Chordata > Aves > Passeriformes > Artamidae > Gymnorhina > Gymnorhina tibicen. Next base: position 104,433 of record VXAZ01000788.1, read on the forward strand.
ACAACTCTGATATAAACTAGTAGCATTCATAAATTTATATAATACCATCTATGTATTAAACAGATCTGTGGTTTACCCAAAGTAGTACAAATATCAATTTTCAAATAGACTTGATGCATTCATAAAAGACTTTTTCTTTAGTGATAAACTGCATGGGCAAATTAAAAAAATACTTACATTTTCATCTTATTTGTTGTTACTTAATCATTTAAGTATCTTTCTGTGTGAGTAAATTTTATTTCATTACATGTGTCAGATAAATATTGACTAAGTTTCTTTTAAATAAAAAATTGTTGTGAATCTCAGATGATAATAATAATAATAATGATAATAATAATAATATGCTAAAATGAGTTTGAAACTACAGTTTATGATAACAGCATTTAAGTAAATAAGCATACATTTGGTAACAAAAAGAATCATTCTAAAGGGAGATTTTCACCTAGAGCACCCAATCAGATAAATGATTTTTCATGTTTATAAACTGAAAGAAGAATTAGAATTCGCTGTGAAATAGTCTATCAGTACTTGTATAAAATTGCAAAATTCCCATCTCTGAAAATTATTGTAGATCTATTTTCCGGGAAAAAAAAAAGACATTAGAAGAAAATAAATTGCACTGAATAAAAAATTAAAGCCCAAATTAATCCCTAGTTCAGGTTCACTGCCTGTGGAGGGAGTGTGCAGTGTTACTGACTGCATCAGAGCAACAACTCTTGTCTCAGTAATAAAACGGATTGCAAACATTTTCCATCTCAGTGTTTTAATGCAAATTATTGACCAATCTTTCTTCTCCTGTGGCCTAAAATGCTCATAAAGGAAATTTTTTCTTTGCTCCCCGCATTGAATTTTTCTGAAACTGCTGAAATTTTTCTACACAAAATAGGACCAAAATTTTCTGACAGACCAGAAACTTCTTATTCTCTTCCTGAACAACACGAAAACAGAAAGTAAGTTTGGTTTTTGAAAGGGCTGCATAATTTTTGATCAATATCCCAGTGATTTTCAATGGATTTTGGCTCTTAAGTCTTTAAAGGATTTGAGTATTGTGCAGAGATATTAGCTTGCACTGACCTCAATTGAACCAGGTCTGGGACTGTAAGGAGCATAGCTCTGTTAAGCTTAAGCTAACTCATGAATGAAGCTGAGAAAAAGGTTTGCTGATGTGAGTGAAGCAGGATGATGACACACCCTGTGGCACGTGTCTGAGAGAACAGTGACTGCAAACAGTTAACAGGGTTCCTGCAGCACTACTAGGTGAGTTTAGTTTATCTTGTGTAAGCTCCATAAAGGTTTTAATGAGCCAGCCAGGGAGAACTTGACACCTTTGTGAATGCTCAGGTCCTATCAATCGTGGCTACATTTAATTCATAAAAAGTGCTATAAGGAGACCTCAAAGGCAAGGAAGAATGTTATGCTATCATGAAAACTACCTCCTGGATAGGGATTTTGGACTGACCATTGATTTACCCTCAGATTTAGCAGGCAGTGGCAGGATGAGCAGGTCACTGGGTAAGGGGTAGTGGTAGCATATTTATTATTCATATATTTCCCAGTTATCAATAATTTCACAGATCCTCATGTCAAGTGTTCCTTTGGCCCCAGCAAGTATCTCCTTAGAGGACTAAAAATGGCAACAGTAGCTTGCTTGTCATGAGGAGAATATACCAACTCTAGGTAAATTCACCTAGAAGAACTCTAACCTCATATATATTCCAAATGCTCTACACATTGGTCATCAGATTATCAATATTTATTAATTTATTGAGTTTTATTTTCTGAAAATATATTGACAAACTTGAATATATTTGAGTATGATGAGTATGATAAAAACGGTTCAATGTAGATTTACATGTGTGATACATGGGATCATACAGAATATACAGCTTTAGTGAATATTTCTAAATATATATAATTTTGAGAAACACTTCTTTCTCTTCTTCATATTATTGTTGGGTATTTTATAAAGAACTTTTTAAGTTTGCTCTTTCATTTCAACAGTAGAATACAGAAGTTTGAAAAAAAAGTATTCCTTCAATCTTCCTGTATTTTTAATTTACAATAAATTAAATTAATGTTCCACAAGTTGAGTCTGTTTTGTCCATGATGGTAACTGGCAAATCCTGACCTCATGGTCAAACTCAGGGACCTGGTTGCTACCTATGGGTCTGGAGCTGAGCTGTGTCTGGTCACTATCTTCAGAGTGCTCCATAGCTAAAAAACCACACCTGTGGTTTTTCTTTCTACACAATGTTTAGGATATTAGGAAGAATTTCTTCACTGAAAAGGTTTTCAAATATCAAAAGATACTGCCCAGGGAAGTGGTTGGGTCATCTTGCCTGGATGCACCTAAAAGATGTGCAGCTGTGACATTTAATGACATTATTTATTGGTGGACTTGGCAGTGCAGGGTTAATGGTTGGACTCAATGACCTTAAGAGGCTTTTTCCAACCTAAATGATTCTATGAATCAATGATTTAAGAATTTTTAAAAAACTAGTCCATCCTAAGTTCTAAAGCAAGACAAGGAAACAGCATGCATATTTGTCTTTGTTGGGTTTTTTAAAAGAAAGAATTTTATACTCTTTTTTTCTGAGACAAAGCACCTCAAATCGTAGATGAAAAAAATAGCCCAAAGAATAGTTCTGAAAGATAAACAAATTAATGGCATTAGAAGATACTGCAAACAACAATCTAAAATTCAGAGCTACAGCTCTTTAATGTGCTACATACTATTTGAGAAATTATGTAATATTAATTTAATTAATTTGCCATGTTGCTTGTACAAAAAGCTGCCAGCTATCTTATAAAACTTGTAAGAGTATAGCTCACTCCTGTGATCTTTCTAATTGAATACCATTATACTACAATTGTACATGAGTAATTATATGCATCACTAATCCCCGTCTTGCTCTCAATAATTCTGTTCATATGAATAATGTTTACACATTTTGTTTCTAAATAGGAAATCAGAAAATTAAAAAAATGCAGTGAAAAAAATTGTAATAATTAAAAAACAAAATAAAAGGCCCTATACAGAGCAGAAAACTCATAACCAAAACCCTACTCCAGTATGAGTTCATATTTTTAAATAGTTTTTCCATTTTTGAATATTTTACCTTTTGTCTTTCCTATATGTATTTATTAGCTACTTTTAATTAAGCCATGACCCTGAAAATGCTTTGAAGTATGCATAAAGATTTTGAGAAATAGATTACCAACAAAAATAAAGCATGTATTTTTATATGAAGAGTTGGCAATGTTACTGTGGTTTGTGGTTTTATTTACAGAAAAGTTTTTATGAAGACCTATTTACAATAAATGTAAAATTCACCTAATAAACTAAATAATTGTAAAATTGTTTAGGAATAATCCCACTTATGATGTACTAAAAACATTTTATTTATCCCCTAAATTATAATTTTAACAAAATTAAAATAATAGGCATTTTTCTATTCAGGAGTTATATATTAGAGCTGTGTGATAAGTCATGTCTCTGTTAAAAGATTTAGTAATTGCATTTGACATAACAAATTTTAAGATGTTCACTCTCAAGGATAAAGGAAAATATTGTTTTTCAATACTAAAAATGACAATAAACTATTTCACATTATGTAACTGAAGGAAGATTTGAAGGAAAGATAATCCCACTCTTAAAATAAAACCCAAAAAAATCCCGCAACATAAGCCTCACAAATTATGGAAAAAAAAAGCTATTTTTTTACAGAAGTCAACAAATTTGTATTTTTAGCAACAAAAAACACTGGAAAAATTAATTATTGATTTTGCATGTAATTTTGCATATTATTTTTTTAAGATTATTGCAAAGATTCACTTTTTCCACCTGAAGTATATTGTTAGAAAGAACATTAATATGTTTTGCAACATTGTAAATTTCAGTAAAATCCATGTTGGTGTCTTTTTATCAGCTTGTCCTTTGGTCAAAATCAGTTGATGTGTTCAAACTGTAATTATAATCAACTGATACTCCATAGTGTAACTTTGTAATCCTTCACCATAACTGTAATATTTGAACTGTAGTGAAGTGATTAAAATGAAGGTACAGAACAAAGACATTCATGCAATTATACCACTATATAATTTGACAAAATTTCATCTTTCAGTAATATACAAAAAATGCTGTCTCAAAAGGTCTCTGAATTACTATCTCAAAACCTACTGGTGATGTTCAGTCTTGACATAGTTTTCTCAGACTTCTTTAACGTGATGGAAAGAACATAATTTTTCTTTTCTTTATTCCTCTCAGTCTTTCAGATTTCAGTTTCACAAAGCCACTAAAATACTGTGGCCTTTCCACTGAGCAAAAGTAAAGTATTTCAGTTTTTCCAAAAACTTCTAAGTGGTTTGATTTTGTCGTATTAGGTAGCCCAAAGTTATATCAAAATACAAAGAAATTTGTACAGATCAGTATTACTTAATGTGTACACCACAAAAAGCTTTAGTTGACAAAACAAAACCACAGTATTATAAGAATTTTCTTACCTTTGGTGTTCCCCTACCCATTTCATCTACTGTGCAGGTTGCAAGCCAATTTAATGACTGAACTGGCAGAAGAAAGAAATTTCTTTCCTTCTTAAATGTTTTAGCTGTTCAAACCATTCCTGCTCACATCCTTGCAGTAATTATTTACTGTGTGCTGTGTCTGTAATTTTTTTTCTAATAAGCGTTGCCCTCAGAGATTTAAAGGAAGAAGTTTGGTTTTTTTTGAGACAGTGGCAGTTCAGAGTTTGGCTTGCATTACAAGGCCTTACATATTTGGCAATGTAAGTTCTTGGTTTGTGCCAGATACGTTAATTAGTTGGACAAATCATAGGACCATAGAACAGCACAGAATACACAAATCTTTCCCATATTGATTAATGCCACATCCAGAATGCTTCATAGATATATGCAATGTGTTATTTGAAGGGCAAAATAAATTCTTTTACTAGAGTAACTGATATTTTGTGGAAAAACTTTTGAGCCCAGAATCTTTCCTCAGGTTTGAAAGCACTATTTTCCTAAAAATGCATGTATTCATATCACTGGAAAATATTGATTTATGTATAAAATTCTCACTAAAACAATATATCTAAACAACATTAAACTTGAAATGTTGGAAAATTTCAGAATTAAAGTGATAGTCACATTTCATTCCAACCACATTTTTTACATCTTTTGATAGCCATGTATTGATTAAGAAAGGGAGACAAAAAAAAGTCTTATGTGTTGCAAATGTATCCTGTTTGCAGCAATGAATGCTAGTTGCAACTACCTTTTTGAAACAAGGGGAACGTAGGCTTCAGTTGCTTTGTGCCTTCTTATATCCTTAACTTAAACTTATTCCTTTTTTATTTGCCATATTCTTGAGCAGTATTCTTCAGCAATAAGGGGTGGACCTCAGATCTATTTTTGAGGATACAGAGAGCACTAAGCAACAGGAGGATCTGTGGATTATAAAGCATCAAATCTTGTAATTAAATATTTATATTTCCAAAAGAAAAAAATATGAACTGAAATTTCAGTCATTCTTTGTTCTGTCACTTAGAGACTTGTGAATGTTTAACTTGGCCAGAATCAGACTTACTGATTCATTTTTTACCTCTATTACTTTTAGCAGTTTCATTTTCCTATTTTTCCCATTGTACAAAGCTATTAAGGCTGCTTTGGTCATCTCTTTCATTTCCTTGCTTCAAAGGTCAGTAGAAAGATCAGTGAAAATGCAGACAAGACAGCTCTGTTCTGGTAACAGTGCCAGGGGAAAAAAAATCACTACTGAGGTTACACAGCCCTTGACTGAGGTTTACTTTCAGAAGACAGGAATTGAGAAAACCTGTAGTTACCAATTCTTTAGTCTTATATCTAAATACTTTTTCAAAAGTCTAGGAAAAGATAAACAGATTAACAACAAAAAAAATCATACTCTAGCAGTTTCTCAGTAGGGAAATCTGATTTAGTGTGCATTTCAGTGTCAACTACTTTTACTTTGACAAAGTTAGGAGTAAGGATAAGCAGATCCCTTCAATGGAAGCTGTCAGTCTCGTGGTGGTATAAGCTTTGCCTATTTAACAGACAACAGTGAGGTTTAAAGTTTTGCTAGTGGGAACTTGAATTCATAGTACTGAATTTCAAAAAAAGATTTCAGACAAACAGCTGTTTTATAATTTAATGTTTTATAATTTAATGTTTTATAATTTAATGTTTTATAATTAAAAAAAAATAATGTGAAGCTATTATATCTTTTTTTTAAGACCTCAGAGCTGGATGCAACAGTCCAGGTGGAGTCTCACAAGACTGGAGTAGAGGGGCAGAATCACCTCCCTTGGTGAGGAGAGGTTGAGACAATTGAGATTGTTCAGCCTGGAAAAGAGAAGGCTTATGGGGGACATAATTTCAGCCTTCCACTACCTGAAGGGAGCTTATAGGAAAGATGGGGTAAGACTATTTTCAAGAGCACACAGTAACAGGACAAGTATGTTTCCATTTTTCTTTTATTTGCACCTCTCATTCACAGATACAAGCTGTCAGAAAGAGAAGCTGAAATTCTTTGTACAAATATGTGTATAACCTTTCACAGTTATTTAACATTCATAATTATGAGATTAATGTTCACCTTTCACAGACTTCTGCAACTGAATAATATATTCACTAATATTTTTTGCCTTTCAGAAGTACAAAATCTAAGACTACTATCAAGGTGTGAAAATTTCTCAAATAAACTTTAAAAAATTAAAGAAAAACCCAATGCCTACTGTTTTCTAATAAAAGAACTATAGGAGGGACTTCCAGGTCATTATCAGATTCTGCATGTGGCCCTTCAGTATTAAAAGGAAGGTAATGATATCTTTAACTACCTGTCTGTCACTATTCATGAGTAAGGTAAGATGAAATAAGTTTTCTGTTATGTCTTCGTATTATTGCTAAAATGAAAATACAAAAGCAAAGTTATTTTGCCAAGGGACATTATATTTGAAAAAAGTGTAAAATGCTTTGGATATTCTGGAAATGTTCAGTATTGAAGCCAACTGCATGCCATTAGTATCTTTCCTAATGCCCAAGTGAAATTTCCTGACACTCTTATGCAAAGGATCTTGAAACTGGTTAAGTAGAGCTGCTCCAACATCTTCCTTTGATGCTGATTGCACAGTCTATTTACTCTTCTATGCTTATCTTTCTTTTGCAGTCTGATTGAAAGAAATTGGATTACTTGGCTCTTTCTTTGCAGAAGGTGGTTGCTCTGAGCACATGCTTCAAGACACTGACATTTTCCTGTATTTTGTTTCCTCCGGGAATCACCACTTAAGTTAAAATACCTCATTATAATTATGCTCTGAGGCAAAGTTTGTAGGAAGAGGTAGTAGCTGACAAGCCGGTAGAATTGAAAGTAAGTTTACAGAAACAGCTTTTGTTTAGGTCTTGAACAGAAACAGCAATCTCACAATCTAGCAACACACCAAGAATAACTTTTCTGTGTTTAGCTTCATTCTGCTCCTCAATTAGAAAATTTGAGTAAAAAGCTAAGTAGCAGCTGCAGACCAGGGACCATTTTAGAATGGGAAAAATTACAATGCTATTAATTTCTGTATGACAGGAGAGATCATCTGTCCTGAGGAAGAAATGCGATATGTGGAAAGTCTAAAATTATGAAACAAGCATTCTTAATTACTTGATTTTCTTTTTCTTGCTTAAAATTCAACTCAGCTACGAATTCCAACTACCAGCACATTAAGATCAGCCAAGATCAGTACTGAGAAGTCAAACCTCAGATTTTTAGTGAAAGGTATTGTCCCATTGGTAACTAGGCATTTGTACCCTTTACTACTTTTTTTTATCCCAGTTCATTTGGATATGTAATAGTTACATACTTTAATCTTCAACAAAATTATTCAATATACTATTTTCTATTTTCTTTCTTCATGTATATTGATTCTGAAAATGATTTTATCAAGATCAGGGATTGTTTGAGTGTTAGGAGAAAGCCTTGCTCCAAGACAGGATCTCCTTTCATGAATATTATCTCTGATTTCATTGTGAGGAAATAAATTTCAGCATGCAGCATGCAACAACTTAAATCTAGAAAAAACAGTTTTCTTTTGCACTTCTGTCAGTGTACAGGAGGAATATAACTTCTTTTCAGACCTTATAATAGAGAGAGACCTCCTATGAACAAAATTACTTTTTAGACTTGTGAAACTCAAAAAAAATTTCTAATACATAGCTAGAGTCTTAGATACCAATACCTTTCATTTGAGGATAATACCAAACAAAATAACACTTTTAAGTGTGTTTTATTAATAGGTGAAACCAAGTTCCTGGTCCTTGATATCAATGTACTGACTTTGCTACTTACAGAATGGATCCAATAGCAAATTTAAATAAATAAGTAGAATAGATCTTGCAAATTATCTATGACATCTTTTGACAAAAACACTTTAACAATTTTGCAGTTGTAATGTTCATGTTAAGCCAAATTTCAGTACATTACTTGCTAATCCTATTTGTGTTTTTCAAGTTTTAAAAGATTTTAACAAATTAACACAAGTCCTTTTGCCTTTTGAAAAAAAGATTACTTCAGATAAAAATTAATCCAAAAACCTTGATTGTCATAACAGTCCACCTCTTCAAACAAATCGGAGGGGTTTAGTTTTGGTTTTGAAGAACATGTAAAAATTGAAGTCAAAATATATCAAAAAATAGTAAGTCAAGGAATTTCATTAAAATAAAAAGAGAGGGAGACTATAGCTGTATGTTGTAGGTTTTTTAAAGTAAAGATATAATATAATTAAAGGAGTTTTTTTCCATGAAAATTTGGGAGGGATGTAATTTTCCAGTTGACCATAATGCTCATGAAAGCAATAATTTCATTAAAAAAATATTAATTCTAGTTTCAGTTTTCAGTTCAGATTTCTAGAAACCACTTTTCTTATGAAAGATTTGGCAAAATGTCAGGACATTTACAATCACTTTTTAATTATTTTTCCTCTTACTGCTTGCGAACATCCAGACATGATCAGAAGAAAAAGAAAGAGTTTTTTCTAATAAATTTTACAAACAATTTCAATTTAGGTGTTCTCATCAGTGAATTTATTTAATGATTTAGAGAATTTTCATTTATATATAGTGACATTAGTAAGACTTTTTAAAATTAATTTTGCTTTCTCTGTTGACTGATTGTATTTCAGCAAGATAAAATGAAAGCCTGTGTTCCTGAAAAGAGTAAATAAAGAATTTACACTGATGTTTTAGTTTAGATCAAGACTATGATTTTGAAGTGAGTCTCCTAATTATTCTCACTCGTCTCACACACACACATTCATATCACAGAGTGGCTTCAGAGTGTCAGCTGTTTCCATTCTGGGTGAAAATGAGGCCAAACACAGGAAAGAAACACTTCCAGTATTCTCTAACAGCTAAAATTGCTTCAATCCAGGGCTCCAGTCCAGCACTAGCAAGAGCAAAGCCTCATACAGTGTGGACACTGCATCCTCAGTATTTATTGTTTGTGTCTGAAGGCCAGCATCCCCTGAGATGCACTCCTTACTAGTGTACACACTCTAAGTACTTCAGGTAGGAAGCTGACAGGGAAAGAACAGAATGTCCACTCAAGGTGTTATTAGTTCAAATGGAAATAAATAAATTTAAAATGCTTTCCATACTTTCTATTAAGACTTAACATTTCAATGCGAGCAAAATGAAAGGAATATTTCTGGGGGCTTTTACAAGGGTCTGGTACTACTGTATCTGTCATCTGACCTTGAATGTATCTGGAATCATACTTTTCAAAGACATGCTTGCCTTTTCTGTCCTGTAGCAGAAGCGGGCTTTACTTTTAATCTGCCTTTTTATCAAGAAATTCAAGTTCCTGTGCCTCTTTCATGGCAGAATCATGTGGTTCAACAACAGTGGAAAATTACTTAATATTTCTTAGGTGTTACTACTCTCTTTTTTTTCTTCATACAGGCTACTAATATATTTAGTTCCTTTCATGAATTGCATTCTGTTTGAAATACAAAACAATAAACAATGTTCAAGATCAGTTCGAACTGTAAAAAACCCCAAGTATATCCCCCAAAAGTACATCATGTAGGGCAAAGAGAAGCAAAGAAAAACTATATGTATTCTATTCATATCCAGGCTTAAACTGTTCAAATTTTTGTAAGTTCCAGACATCCTAGTTATTGATATTTCCTGAGGTAAAGAAAAGAGAAACAGATTATGCTTTAGTAATATACTTTCCCTGTTTGTTTGCTTGAGATTCATATCCATCTCTTGTTATCATCCTGAGCAATATTTTTTCCTTCTGAGGAAGCCTGTAGTGGTTTTAACATTACTCTCTCGTAGGCTTGCTCAGAAGTGGGACTTCCAAATAAAGAGATCCTCTTTTTTAATAAATCTCTTCAACTATAAGTATTATTATTGCAGTCTTCTCTTTGTTTGCCTTCTATTTAATTTAATCACATCCTTTTATTTACGTGTGTACAGACAGTCTGCATAATAATCAGGTAACTTGTAAGTGGTGTGTGTATTGAAACAGAATGCCTCCTCCCCTCTGTTTTCATATAGGGTCTTTCCTTGCAATGGGGCTGAATAGCAATTTCAATAATTGGAAAAGTCTTCTACTCTTAGATAATAGGAGTGACACATGAAGAAGTCCTTAAACTGCTACTGTGAAGGATATAAAGCACATATAAATATTCAAACTTGCACAGGAATAACAGAAATCAGCAGGTAAAGGATATCCAGGGCAACATGTTGCAGACTAAGCAGTGATATATCCCCTTTTGTGGCCCTTGGGAAATGTTTTACCAACAGAGTGGCAATATAGATACAACTAAGATATATTCTTTTATTATTGTTCTCTCTTTTCTTCAGCTTCATGTACTCTTCCCCTTCCAGAGTAGCCATATTTAACCTATCAGTTCAGTAAGCCATTTCAGCAGTTGCCCACGTATAAATATTTGAGTTACCTCCTGAAGACACCTTGCTGAAGAAATATGGTGAATTAGGACCTGAGTGATTGTACATGCAAATTGTAATTGATATCAACAGCAATGTCAGGAATCTGTCTAGGTAGCCATCTGGTTTGTCTGTGCCTGAGAAATCCTTCCGATTGTTATACACATTTTATAAATGCAGACAAGGATAGGATAACAAAATTTTAAGTAAGAAACATTAATTCCAAAATTATTGTGTCTTAAATTTGTATTCTGAAAAATACGTAAATCAGTACAACTCTTAATATAAAGGTAAGTTACAAATATTCCCTGGGCTTCAACAAGTGACAGTGCATTAAAATAAACTATAACATGTATCAAATGAAATATTATTGCCACAAAGCAAAGGGTCTAAACTCTAAGGCTTTTGAAAGGATTTCAAAGACTTAGTTGAATCAGAAAAGATTTCTAGAGGAACATGTGAACTGGCAGAGAAAATGCTTGCAATTAAGCTATTTTGGAAGAAAGCACCTGAAAAACTAATCTAAACTCCTATAAATTACTTATTTCATACTATTACCTTGCTGAGATGAGGCATGTCTGGATGGTACATTGAGGTAGGAGGTATGAAACAATTTACAAACACATGCTGCCTTCAAATGATAGCACTCTTCAAAGTAATTATTTGCACATTGTCTCTGTCAGTATTGATTACACTAAATACGTTATTAAAAGACTGTATTTTCTGGGAAGGAGAAGAACATGGCTCAGTGGATAAGATTTTCATCTCTAGAAACAGACGTTCTTTGAGTGAACATTTGAAAATTAATATTAATTTTTTGGACCTGAGTTCAAATTTAACTATAGTGTAAAATCCCTACACAGTTAAAATGATTGGCTAGCAGGTTTTTGCAATGACTATGATGTTATGATGTAAATAAGTACAGAAACACATGGCACACAGATTAACTATATATTTCTGAGAGATTAAGAAAAGGAAACAGTGCTCACAGAATTAGTGACCTGTAAAGTCCATTTTTAAGCATGCTGGTTTATTTTCTGTGCAATTATTTGTCCCTAATTTAACATCTCACATGAATGCTCAGCCCTTTTCCCTATTAGCTGACTAAATTTAACCTAAGTTATTTCACGGAATTGAGTAAAGTTAAAATTCAGCCTCTAGGAAATTAGAAACTATTTATTCAAGATGTCCATCAGGATAGTAGTAATTAGGTATACTTTAGATTTCAAAAAGAAGAATAACATTCCCCAGTTGTCTTCATCTAACCACTGACCCTTGTTTTCAGCATGAAACAAAGCCAATTTTGAAAACCATTCTTTTGGTCATAGGGATCAATAGTCTACTGAGCTTGTAAACCTCCTGAATGAATGAAAATTTGGGACCAATCTTGTGCATTGCATGTAAGAAGTACCTCACATTACATATAGTTAGTACACCACAAAAAAAAGGATGAACATATTGTTTCCTATAAATAATATTCTTCCAATGTTCAGAAAAGTAATCCACATCTTTAGAAATATGCTATTTTCAAAAAGGGCCATTGATGTGAACTCAGATCTCATTCCTCCAGAAAAGTGCTCATTTTTTATTAATTTTAGTGATACTACAAGTACATGTTAACAAACATTGATAAGACTAAGTAGGCACTTACACTCTGTGGTGCATTGAGTTGTCTGAATGCTAGGTACGTAGTCTGTCCCTGTGCATAAACCCAACTTTGTGTTGAGACCTGACTGGAATCCACCCACCTGTGTGCCTCTAAAGAAGGTTATACCAGAAAAGTTCAATGGATGACTTGACGCATTTTAGACTGCTAAGAAGATCTGCCTTAAAATGTAGACACTGCCATAAAAGTCAGAGACTCTTGAAATTCCTACATGTGCATCTCAACTCACGTGAAAGATATATTTAATATTATATGGAACATGTTATTTTGTCCTCAAAGGTCTGCACTTTGGAAGACGCAGAGATTATAAATATGCTTCAACCACTGCTTCTTCTGGGCTTCTCACTCACTTAAATGACGTTAGTTCCAAGCTATTTTTCTAACTACTTCAGAGAGAATAATTCCTTGCAGTTGTCCTGTAAGAGTGAACAATTGCAGCTCGGGAATACCCTAGGAACAAAGTTGATTGGACAAGCTCCAAGGCAACAGCAGAAAGAGACAATTGTTTGAAAGTGTAATCTTTACCAGAAATAGACTGTTAGATAGTTCTAAAAACAAAATGCTGCACGGTGTGATAGAGGTAATCTGTTTGCTGATTTTAAAATGTTTACTTTTATATCAGTTAGAAGTTGAAATCTAAATTATTTATTCAGCTTCTTGGTAATTTATTACTTGAATCAGCTATTATTTTAAGCTACATTTTACAAGGAATTTTCACTTTTATTCTGTTCTTCTGTGTTAATTAAAGAAAAGGATAAAAGAACTGCTGACCAGTTATTATAAATAAGCATGAAGATGAAGACATAAGCATGCATTGTCCTTTTGGAAGATGGAATAATTATATTTTGCTATGGTTGTCTCAATTCACATTATTTCTTGTTAGCCCTTAGGAGTGCACAAGTATTGGCAAGTTAGAATTTAATGATAAATACCTATTTACAGCTGAACACTTGTTAAATGAAACACCATTTCTTAGTAATTTCTAAACACATATTTAATATTTATTGTTCATCAATATTTGGTAAGTAATTCAATTTTCTTAATTAATATGACTCATATTACACAACAGGAACCAACATGCATGTGATAGAATAAAACAAATCTGGTTTAAAGTTGTTGCCTAATGGTAATTAACAAGCAATTTATCAAACTCCTCTTTCACGTGTATTTTCTTTTGATGAAGAAAATGGATTGCAGTGAACAGCATGGGAAATTACCTGATTCTGAGCTGATTAACAATTTAATTGCATATATATTGGCTGGTGTCATTTATAAGACAGGTAATGGTCAAAGCGACCTCCCTCTAACCCTTATGTCTTCTTGATTATAAATACCAAATGTCTCCCAACACTTGGGCATCTGACAGTGACAAAAACAAATACTGTAAGTGCACGTACTTGATCAAAACTGAAATCTCACCTAGAGACATGTCAACTCCTTCTAAATTGATTAAAGCTGGTATGTGGCCCCTCCTCAAGAGATTTTTATGTTACCTTATTTTTCTTGATTAAAGCTCTGGAGAGTGAAACAAAATTTTTCAGTTTAGTTGCATATTCACATCTATTCTCCCAGAATAATATTTTGTAGCATTTCCAAATGTTACCAAAATATAATAAAATAAAATTTTCATTCTTCACACATAAAGCCCAGTCTTCCTAATGTTTCTTTATAAAAGCTTCAAGTTTTCATCACTTTCTGTGAAGAATACACATTTTCTTTCCTATTTTGATTACTAATATTAAGAGACTAATTCTTCACAGTTATTTCTTCATCGCTATTATCAGCATCTTCAAAAGTCTCTGTATCAATCAACTGCAGCTGAAAAAAACACCATTATTATTTTAAAACCCCACTGACATGACTAGCCTACCCACGTGACTTACCACCAGGAATGACTATCATAGTGTTTATCTCATAAAAACTAAGTGCTTAAGTGTCTCACTTTGATGGAATGTAGAGTTGATTCCATCCACACTAGGTGTAATTCAAAATCTCTTTGAGAATTTGTTGCACATGTGATAAGAAGTCTAAAAAGCAATAAACCTACAATATTACATATTAATTAAGAAGATATGAATTAATGTCTATGTTAGTTGTATTTAGCTGTGATGACTTTTCTGGTATGATAAAAGTCGAGAGACAATGTGTGATAAAAATATGAGATGAAAATGTCATGCAGTATAAAAAGCCTATTAACCTTGATTTACTTGAATCTGATGGTAGCCAGTGACACTAAGGGAAGATTATATGCACATCACTAGTGCACAGTAGTGTTGTTTTTTGGGATTTTTCTTATTTGCTCTTTCAGTTTTTAGCAATTTGGGGGTTACAGGTTTTTTTGGAGTCACAAATTGTAATTTTAATGTTTAACACCTTTCAGTAATTTTGTACTTCCTGAAATTGTCTAGTAACTTTTTGAAATCAAGATTGCTTCAGGCAACCATAAGGTTCTGCAGCAGTGTTTTATATTATTGAGTTATACAGAGTATTGCTTTTGATTTATTTGAATTTGTTACAATTTTTTAAAGTAGTTCTCTCTTTTCATTTAAATTTGTTTGACTTTTTACCTGTTCTTTTTATCACTGAGCTAGTATTTTCAGTTTCATCTCCTTAGAAATTCCAAGATCTCTTTCTGGAAAAGCAATAGATAATTTCAAGGGCATCATTTTATACAGATTTTTTAGGGTTGTTTGTTTACATATGAATCATTTTACAGCTATTCATACTGAATTTTATCTGCCAACTTACTGCCCATCACCAGACACTGCTGTACCTTTTTGCAAATTTTTTTTCCACTATCCTGTAATACCTTGCATACATGTTAAAATCTGTCACCTCATTAATTTTGCCTTTTTCTAAACAACTTATGAATATGTTGAATGTCAGTTCTGTTAGCAGATCCTCTATTTTCTAAATTTCTTATGATGCACTTGCAGGCCTTATGGCAGGCAAGAATGGTGTTTGTTAAGCAGTTCATTTAGAACATCAGTTTATCTGCAGCAAGAACGAAACCATTCCCCATTCCAGGAAATACATGTATCATGAGTTTAGTTAAAATGGTGGCAGTACATACCTTGCTTACATAATGAAAATGCAGTTCAGTGTCTAAATTATCTATTTTGAAAGCTCCAAAAACAATCCCATAAAGGTATCAAACACCTTAACTTAAAAAGTATGCTAAGGTATATATGTCTCAATAAATTACAAAAAGGATTGCTTAATGTCAAACTGTACAATGCTTTTATGCAGTGGAATATGGTAAGTTACTATTTTTATTTGCCATCTATCCTCTCCTAGACATCTATCTTAAAATAAAGTGAAACTCCTGCTTAATTGGCTAGTTCTCATTAGTTATATTGAGAATACATATTCTTTAGCTTGGAAAAGTATGTAGCTTGCAGATGGTTGAAGGTAGAATTCTGTTATTTTTATTTCAGTTAGAATTAATGCTAAAGTCTTCTTACTCAATGAATTGCCTACCAAAGTTACAAAGAAAATATAGCTACAAGTCAGAGTAAAAGAATTCTTTCGGTCTACAAGGCATAAAAAACTTACAGGCATGATAGAAGCAGAGTAAGGTTTTGTACAAACCCAAATGGATGGAACTAGTCTAGATGAAGAGAATTGTAAAACCGGGAAAGAAAAAGAGCAATCTACTTACTTTTTTGGTTTTTTGTTTGTTTGGATTTTTTGTTGTTTTTTTTTTTTTTGGTGATGTACAGCACCCTGCATATAGATGGAGTGGAAGAACTCTCACATAAATGTGTTTTAACATTGAAGTGTACAAATTTCTCATGGTGACTTTGTATCATTAACTTCCACTAATAGGCAATTTAGAGAATCAGCTGCAACTCCCTTGGACATGAAACATAAGGGAAATATAGAAAGGGAAAATTACTTTCAAAATATATAGTACAAGGAACATGAAATAGAAAAGTTAAATTAACTGTAGAAAAGGTGATTGTTCCTAGACAATATTTGCACTCTCCTGGTTTTGCATGTCTGTAGAATAATGTTGCATTTGCATGGAACAGAAAGCAAAAAATTTTACTATTTACAACTCTGTCTTGCTTTTCCTGTTTATGTTAATATCTGTGACAGATAAGGTCTTAGCACTACAAACACTTCAACTTTGATATTTGATATTCATGTACAAAATCAAATCTTTGATATCCTGGCCACATGACTTTAACGGTCACGACTACAGATGGAATTGTTAAAAATAAACTACACTGAAAATTGTGTTTGGTGTTGTTAATTATTAATTATTTAACTAATCCTGATTTTGATCTCTGGATGTCATGAAAAACTGGCACTTGTGATTTTTTTTCTGCAAACAAGAAGAGTTAATGTGCCTCCTTTCTTGGAAAGGATCCAGAATGGAATAATTATTTTAGCAACCCTCTTGCCATATAACTTTGAGGAAAATCAGTGGAAATATTATGACTTCTGGATGTATATTTTCTTCTATTTGTCTTCTATATGGAGATGAGGGGTTTTTTTACTGCATATATGTCCATACAGGAATAGGAGTAGCATCAAATTATGTAAGTAAAGACTTGTCTCCACACACCCTAAAAAGAGCCCGCTGGCAAACAAGAGCACCCCGATACTCCAGTCAGAAACGAGTCCCCTCTCTGAACTGCCAGAGCTGTCCCGGGGGCCCCTCAGGCCCAGGGGCGGGGGACACCCTGCACCAGAAGTTAGCAAGGCATGTTCCCTGTGGCATCTCACAAAGCAAGGAAAGACACTGCCCACTGGTATGTAGCTTATTGCGGGAAACACAAAAAAAGGTAGAAGGCTCTTTTAAGTGTGAGAAATAAAAGCAAGTTTCAGAAATAAAGCAGAAGAATCTAGAGATTAGCTTTGGCTATGAAAACTTGAAGAAGATACAATTATACATCAAGCAAGGACATTAAAACAATGGTTAGAGTTTCTAGGTTTGGCTGAGATAGCTTTTAGAGTTGCAAAAAATATGCTTAACAAGAATAGATAAGGTTAAGCTTAATAATGGAATACTGTGCATTGTTATATAAGGTACAAACAAGCAAGTATTGTGTAGAACAGGTGTATGCGTGCTAGTGAGGATTGGTTAAGACAGTTGTCTGTAACTTTTAAAAGTACACTATTGGCTGAAAAGCTTTTAAGAATGCTCTGTATCCAGGAAATCTCTGGAATGCCTGCAACAACTCCAGCTTTTATCATCTCCTGTGTCTCAACTCTGTATGTGAGGCTGATAAAATAATAAAAAAGCTCCTGGAGCGTCTGTCCTGGCTCCCTGTCCCATTTGGATTTGCTGACAGCTTATCATGGGAAGGGTATTCTGGAAATGGAGATAGGGATGGATACTGTCTACTCTGCATACACATTTTTGTGGGGAGGTCTATAAACTAGACTGCTGCTTGGGACTGTGGGGCACAGGGTCCCTTGTGTCTGGGTAACAGCAGCTGGAGAGAAACTGGAATGCATGCGTACTGTGTGGGTAGATGCCAGTGGGTATCAAGGTGGCCTATCTGGCAAGTAAGGTAAGAGTCTTGGGAGCCAGGTATCAAAGTCAGCCAGAAATTCTTGGCTACTGGACTGACTAGTACTAGCTAACCAGCTAACTAGCAGTCAACTGCAAGACCCATTTGCATGTGTTCATCTGGGCATTAGTCAATTGGAGCCCAGAGAATGCAGAGGTTAGTTACTGGATAGACTAAGTGTGTAAGACCAGCTGCAGGAGAGACCCATATTATACATATATGTACACATATTTTCCGTTAATGGACGTTCATCCCGAGCAGCCAAATAAGTGAACAAGGTGAGGCCATTACTGATGTTTGCATTTGTCTAAATGCTGTGTGCTCCTTCTGTGTTGATCTGTGTGGCCAGACATGTGTCTGTGTATTGTGAGTACACGTGCATGTGTGTCTGCTAGGGCTGCATGCTCAGCTTCATTACTCATTAATAACAGCATCTCAGGACACGGGGCTGCTGCAGGTTTGTGTGTATTGAGCTATTGTGTTCTTCAACTCCTAGTAGAGACATGACAGAAAAAAAATTGATAAATTTGATTAACTATATGCACCATTTAAATGTTAAATAAATGCATATCAAATAGTAATAGATTCTGACTACAGTTTCTGTTCCAATACTCTTTACAGTCTGTTGCTTTGGCTGTGTATCAGTGAGTGCTACATATTGTCCTTCCTCATATCTGGCTGTGGCCTTCTGCAGGGTAATTTGTGTTATTGCAGAAGTAAATTATGCAACTTGAAGCACACCATTAACACTGTACAAGGTTTTCCAGATGTCCAGATATCAAATGATTAGTATATAGTCTGTGGACGTTACAAGCCAAATGTTATTAATTGGCTGTAAAGGAGACAGAGATGAAGAGACTGTGACCAGGTTCTCTGGAAATATTTGTTCTTCCTTGTGAGAATATAAGTCCATCCTGTCTATCACAGATGTAAATGCACTTAAAACTGACTAAATTTATAGTTTCCTCAAGCAAAGGTCTGATTAATTCATGTTTCTAACACAGATGGAAGATGTACACTTACTAGCTGGAACTGAGATGCTTGCCTGGTAACAGCAAGAGTCTGTATTTGGCATATAGCAATGTTTTTTTTTCTGTTTCAGCTACTTATATTCATATATTAAAGAAGGTAAAAATAATGCTTGTGAGCATAAGATGAAGCAGGAACTTGCAGAGCACAAGGAAGAGAAACCAAATGCCAGTTTCCCCCAAAGTGCAAAATGGAAAACATCAGGTTAGCAACAGAGAAACAGCAGCCAAAGAGCAGATATGTGAATAGATGTGGTAACAAATGTCAGTAGGAGATGGCAGGTGTGTTGTTATTTCTCTTTTAGACCATAAAAACATGAAAATGTTGCCCAGATGGTATGATTAGAAATGATGAGAATGAAAAATCCTCATATTAAATGCTAGTAATTAGCAACTAAAAAAAGAGGAGTGGGCTTTTACTTCCAAAATAGTTATAGATAAAACACAGTGCTGTCTAAGAAAGTGATTCAACCCACCTGAGATCTGAGCCATTCTTCAGAGGTGTCTGTCAATTAACAATGCAAGCATTCTAACATGATTATGTTCTGACCCGGAAGCCTCATTTTGATGCCATATTTAGGTGAGATGCATCCTGAAATCTTCACTCAATTCTTCTCTAGAGGGAGCTGATGACAAAGCCCTTACTGTCTTTTCTGGTGACAGAGCTATTATTGTTTACATCCTAGGATCTTCAGATATATCCTGCTCATTTTCTGCAGTCTGCACTTGTAGTGCTGTAATTAAGATGTCATCTTTGAAATATATGAAATCTCACCTATTCTGTGGAACACAGCATACACATCCTGTCTTGTCCTTTACTACTTGATGCTTTTCGATGAAAATGCTAAATGGAATAAGGTGTTTTGGATTATTTGGTTATTTTGCACATACTAATTACAATGAACACAGTGACATTAGGTGTTATATAAAGCCCCCTCTCTTTTGGACAATAAATCATTAAATGTGACATATCACAGTAACATGGAAAAAATAATGGTTTTAAAGAAATGAAACAAACTAAAATTAACTTATTTTTTAAATAAATCAGTGGGGAATAAAAAATTATATTGTTACATTCTTTTAAGTATCAGGCCCAAATACTTTGCTCATATGAAACAGAACTATTTATGAATATTGCCTGGGAACAGATTTTCAAAGTGTCACATGCCAATTAACACAGTACATGTGAACAGAAGCATAATGAATTTGAGAAGATAATATTCCCACATGCAGAAAATGTCAACAAGAACATAATTGGCAGCTATAGCATATGGTATATTGAGCTCAAAAACTTGTTTATACCATCTTGAATCTCCCACTAATAAGATTTCTCTTTATTAACAAAATATAAAGGAATATATCTGAAGTGGCATACAGAAGTGTCACTTCCTTTTTGAGATTCAGGCATGAAAATTGATTGATGTGCTTTCTAATGTCAAGCTTGACATTACATAATCAAGTGGGGTTTGTACAGCATTAACAGTATGGAGTTTAATACATATTCACTGAGGTTGCATAAAACTGCTTGCTAGCTAAAAGAGATGTTGACCAAGATATTTTTGTGTGTCTGTGCATGTGGGTGCATATTTCTGAACTTTTAGTATCTGAAATGACAATAGTCATTATTTTCAAAAACAAACATGCAGGTCTGATTTCATAACTCTTGTGGACTCTGCTGTAGTCATAGTTTGTTCACGCCAAATGTAAATGAACAAAAGAACATTTCTTCAGTGTCCTAGGCAGGATGTTTCAGCTAGCAAAGCAGGTTCTTGAGTCAAACTCATTTTCTTCATTTACATATGACTGGCAAAGGGATATAGATCCTGTGGAAATGAAATATCAGTGTTACAGTGGATGTTATCTCTTTGGCCTTCCTGATGCTTTCTAAATGTTTCATGCAAGGAGAAGGTGAGCATACTAAGAGTATCTTAAAACCCCCAAACCTATAGACGAAGAAAGTAAGTAGGCATTAGATGGACATGAGATCTGAACTATAAATCAGACTGGTGATAACTTCTTCTGCATTTCTGACTCTTTCATAAATTCTTAGGATACATGAGCTTAAATTCAAGTAGCTTCATTAATTATAATAATTTTCAGATTTTACACAGCTGAAATGAAAAAAAAAAAGCTTTAAATAAAATCCTGGAATATTTCTCTCAAAATTTCCCAGGAAGTTTCATCAAACCCTTTGCTTTCATTTCCTGTTCTACCTCTTCCAACATACTTATTAATAGTATTAGTGACATGTAGTCATTGGTTGTTATAAAAACCCTGCAAACATCACTGTAAATCACTTGGTTTCTTTCCAAAGTTTCCTCCTCTTGATAGTATCAGACAAGTTATGTTTGCATATAATCCAAGAATTGCTTTCCATGAAAGTGAATCCAGGCTAGGCTCAGGTGCCCCTTATAAGGATTTAAACCCCTCTGAAACAGAGCTATCCTGCCTCTTAAATTTGGTATTAAGAGACTGGCACTGCAAGAAGAGAATGTAGACTCACTTATCTACATCAAATGCTTAACTATGGTGCCTTTTTCTGAGTTGGAAAGGACTGAAAGCAATCAGATCTTAGAGGTTCATGAATTTTCCTCTAGAAATATTTTGAACATTAATAAAAACAGTCATTTACGAGTGAAATTAAATACTGATTATATTTGGGAGGTCTTATGCTTTTTTTAAACTTAACTACATGATCCTAGATAGGATCTAGGAGAACCTCTTTTTTTTATTGTGAACACAAAGGAAATAAAAAATAAACATTTTCTTTCAGGTCTAAAACCAATTTAAATTTTAATATCCAGATGAAATTGGAGAACTGTAGAAAATTTCAGTTTGCCTTTTTAAATTCATTACGAGGATGACACTGAGGTAGAGTATCTGAAATTTTTAAATGCCACAATGTTTACACCTACCAGTTTTACGGGTCACCTGATATTTCTCTTGATTTCTAACCATGTTTCATTAGCTATTTAGGAGCTGCTTAAGAAAAGGGTATAATTAATTACTGTCATTGTTCCCAATAGTTTTTCCCATTGTTTTTTAGCATTGTTTTCATCCATATAGTAGCTTCAACACAATTTAGTTTATAAAGACTACCTAGAAAATATTTGAAAATATGCTAAACCTGAAATTACTGTTTTCAATAATGGCTTTAGTTTTACATGAGCCAAGTACTTTGGCAGTGTTCCTCTGATGCTTAACTCCACCAGGATGCACAAATGCCTGCTTTTCTCTTTATATCCCTCACTAGAACTGGGACAATGTATATAATGTTACAGGTCAGGTGTTCTTTAGGTAAAAGAGGGACAATGATATCCTTTGAACCAATAAAAAGATGCTTGAAGAATTCAGCCTACAGATAATTAAAATCTGTATTTTCCTTGAATAAAATAGTTGACACCCTTAGTTAGTTTTTGTGAGACTATTCTCTGGTGAGACTTCGCATTTAAAAAAAATCAAAGGTAACTGGGCCAGGAAACAGATGACACAAAGAGTGAAGCTCCACAAAGAATATGGCAGGCATTACTGTGGTATTTAATTGTTTCATCCTCTGTTTTCAATGGCATAGGAAATAAAATCCCTAAATCCCTATCTCAGAGGGATGTCTCAGGTAAGTTTCTTTCTTTTCTTTCCTTTTATGGTCCAATTTATCACAGCAGATCATCTTCATTCTTATCACACATGAAAAGAATAAAAATCTCACTTTGTAATTAAGCAATTATTACTCAACTTTGTGTGCACTGGTAGCAATAAAGTAAGTCTGACTTTACACATAAACAACGAGTTTTGGATAATAAAACAAATTATTAACATATGTTAGAGTAGCTCTCCAAGGGTTTTCATATTTTCACCTTCCTATGGTTCTTTCAAAGTGTTGTCATTGTTCTTTTTTCTTTTTTTACAAATAAATACTTTTTAAAATTTAAAGTATTTAAAGATTAGAAATTTCCCTTAACTGTCTCCATATTTTCTTACTTTTTTTTTAGATTTTGTTTGTTTGGTTTGGTTTGTGTTGGATTTTTTTTCCAAACTTTCAAGCACTGGCAGAATGATTTCTGTAGTAGTTCTGGAAATTTGACTAAGTCACTTTTTTACTGTTCTTACTCGATCTTACCATTTTCTTGTCCTTGAAGTGCTTATGTGATGGCTGGGTTCAGGTCTTGGTTTCTATTTAGTGTCCTCCCTTAATAATAATTTGTAATGCATTTTGCATTAACAGACCCTCCCAGAATTTGAGTGCTAATGCTCTCGTGGACTCTTCTGAGGGCTTCGGCGTTCCTCAGGAAGGCAGACTATCACTGTTGTGCTTAGCAGTATGCAATAGATCAGATTATACTGTACACTGAGTATTAATAAACATTCTTACAGTTGCATA
Source organism: Gymnorhina tibicen (assembly GCA_013399875.1). NCBI lineage: Eukaryota > Metazoa > Chordata > Aves > Passeriformes > Artamidae > Gymnorhina > Gymnorhina tibicen. Next base: position 127,986 of record VXAZ01000788.1, read on the forward strand.
AATGATAAAACCAAAATCCATCATATATACTGCTTGTATAGTCATATCCATTATACAGTCATATGTCTACAAACAGATAAGTACCAACTTTTCCAAATAAGAAGATATTACGTAAGATAATGAGAGGAACTATGTGAAAATTAAGCTTCAGACTGTCTGTCATTTAGTACACTGTCATGGGTGATATGGGTTTAAATCTCCCTAAAGAAAACTGGATATGAGCCCAGAAATTTCATATCAGGTGAATTTTTTAAACAGTGACCAAATAGGAGAGGTGTTTTGAAAAGGAGTCTTGACCTTTTCCAAAAGATCTGCTGATCCAATTTTGCAATAAATACAAAATTTAAAAGACAATTATAATTCCATTAAGATTATGATCCCTTGACATGAGGGAGGTCCTTCCTGGAGTCTGAAGAGGAAAGCATTTTAGCCTTGGAAAATGGTAAGTGCAAAAATAATCTGTGACTCAGCATATGCAAAGGATTAGCATAAAGAGCTTTCTGCCTATCCTTGTGAAGACTGTTCTGGAATTCTTGATTGTCCCCATGTTGCTAATTTAGGGTTAATCTGGTACAGTTTTACTTTAGGCCTACAAGTCTGTAATGACATACTAGAGCTATTTCTGACTGTTCAAGTCAGGACAAACAATACAGAACTACTCAACATGTTCTAGTTATTTTTAAAGCTTGTGGTTCTTGTTCATAATTGGCAAACATATCCTCAAAAATACTTATTGTAACTTTAAAAAATCACCCCGTTCAATTTCAAGAAGGATCTCAAGGACAATTTAGTCTTGATTCTACTTTAAGATGTTACCTTTAAATGGATTAACACTATATGCTGACTCTACTGTTTGTCAAGTTGATTTATCATGAAAAGATTTCACATAGTCTAGTTTATCATTTACTATTTGATAGGACTTTTTTTTTCCATGGTGAGTCTTCGGTTGCCTATGAGATCTTTCTTCTTAGGGAGGTAGTTTTCTTATGCAAATGCCATGTAATTCTCTAGAGGATTGTACATGTTGGCAAGACTGTTGTTTATACTGCAAATATTTTGCTTCTGGCTAAATTATTGCTTCATTTTGTTTGTAAAATTTAAGCAAAACACAAAAGCAAAATGCATGGTGTCAAAATAAGCACAGAGGTAAAAGATGGTTTTGGGGGATGTTAAAAGGTTATGTTCTCTCTTAGATGTTTATCTCTGTGTTTCAGAATACAATTGAACTTCATATTAAAATACAAAATAAAATATCACTGGAACTGTAGAGTAACTCTCATTGCTGACATCTTTTGTCTTGGTCTCATCACATTACGCTGGCAAAATCCAGTCCCTGCTGCTCTAGGGGCTCATCCCTAGCCTTTACTGGAGACTGAAGGCATACATACCAAGCCTCAAAGTTTGAAACAGAATTTGCTTTTCATTCTGAGTTTCCATGATGTGCTAGAATTAGCAAACACCTATTAACCTAATACCGAGTTCTGATAATATGAGTCCAACATTAAATATACTTGAGTACTATACTTTATACTTGAGTCCTGTTTAGGTCTGATTTAAAAGAAAGAATGAGAAAGAATTATACAAGAAAAATTTCTGCTTCAGAAAAATGTGTCATTTGCAGACAAAAAAGGAAGAAGAAGAAAGTGACATTAATAATTTTAACTCTAGCTATATGAACGCGTTATAATGAAATGGTCAACGAATTTCAAATTTTAATGTTTTTTGAGTGGATGGTCTTTCACTTTTGAGAAGTGAAAGTAATTTCAATGCATTTTTATCAATATGTTCTGAACATGGTTTTATTGGCAAAAAAGAATTCTCTAACTGATCAGCTGCGCTAGGTACCTGAATAATTTTAGTGAATGTTTGAACACTTGTCCCTTTTTTGTCAGTAAATTTCCTTCCTATTTAAGGGTTAAAGTAAGAAATAAAATTACTCTTTTAAATTACATTTGCTAATGTCCCTTTTTAGTTTAGTGACCAGTAATACTCAGCTACTATTTTTAGCCACTCTCCTTTTGTTCTTGTGCTTAGATGTTTAACAAATACATAAAGTGACATCTCTGGGTCCATTAAAGATAATTGAAACTTCTCATTTTGCAAGATATTGTTACAATTCACTATTAAGAAAGCAGAGTAAAAGTTGCAGCACAGATCCATTAAACTATCACAGCAATTACTTTCTGCTGTTACAGATAATATCTAGACCAGTGTACAAGAAGAAGGAAAACAATGTAATGCAAATTACAAAGGACCATCCATCACCTGATGGGCATAGTCATGATGATATAGAAGGTGCAATTTAACCAGTATCAATGGAGCAGTTCTTTGCATCCCCTAAGGAATAATCATTGTACATATCCCTTTCAATTATTTCTGTCTTCCTATTGTCCATTTCTCTGAGGAAAAACTAATTTGGCCTAGCCATGTAAAGCATTGCTGTCTGCAATCTCTTGAAGAAAAATAATCTAGACAATATGCAAAAATATGAAGGTAGTCTAAATCTAAGCAATACCACAAAAGCCCTGTCAAAAGTTATTTCTGGGTAGCATGGGCTAGATAAATTCATCATTAGGAGTATAAGTAAGATCAAGGTTGATCTTATTTTAATACTAGGCCAAGATGTTGAATAATTTTTTTCTCAGGAAAAAACACAAAAAAAATCAAACAACTTGGACACAGTTTGTTGATAGGCCTTGTATTCATGTGTAATCTAAGTCATTCTAGTGACACTTCAAAGGATCATTTATTCTGATAGCAATTGGCTTCAATGATATTACCTGGCTACAGAATTTGCAAACATACGGACATGGGCACTGCATTTGAAAAAATGTCTCCATCAGTAACATTGAAACCCACAAGAAAACTACATTAGAGTAAAGAAAACCAGGTCGCAAATTCTGAGCAATTATTAGATTAATGTCATTCTTGTCACAGTGCTGTTGTTTTAGAACAGACTTAGGAAGAACAAAGTCTAAAACTGTCCAAAGAGGAAATAGGAACACCAGGCATGGTATGAAGATCACAAGAAAAGTCAAAAGACTAAGCAAATGCATGTAAATGGACCAACGCCCCATTCCCAAAGTAAAGTTATTGATGAAGGTTTCTCTAACTGACGAAAAGAGCAGCCCACTGTGAATAACTTCCCCACCAGTATTTGTCATACAACCAGAATATGCACATAACCTGGATAAAGCATAGCTACTTCCAAAACTAGTGGAAAATAAAGTTGTGAGATATTAGCAGTCAAAATGGGGTTCAGGGGGAAAAGTGAAATCAAGAAAATAATTCCCATCATTACACTGAGACCAGTACAGCCAATGCGTCTTCCCAAAGATCAGAAGTAGTGAGTTTACAGGAAAGTAGAGACTTATACATATTGTGATATGTCTCCATGATTCTCAAAGATGTTAGCTTTATAAAATGAAGTCCAAGTATCTTTCTGATTCAGGCCCCAGGAACATACTCTTTTAAAAATCAATACTATGGATATTGATCACATATGACTGATCACCCAGATGCAGTTTTTCTTTTCATATTTTCCTTTCCACTTTCAAAAGGTGCTTTTTATGCATTTCATTGAAATGATTTTTTTTTTTTTTTTAAATATATATATTCAATTTTGGTTTTCTATACTTCTATCAAATTAAACTAAGACAAGTATGTATTCTTGATAAATTAGCAAATATAGATATTTTAAAGAAATATTAACCTTGTAATGTTCTTTTGCACACTCTATATATTAGTAATTAAAACATATACAAGAAGAACTTTGTAGAAAAAAAATGTTGATCACTTGATCATTATCATGAACAATTATTGACAGAATAATATTTGATAGAAATAACAACCAGCACAGAATAACCACAGATTATCTTTACACTGATTTCTAAGTGTACATTTTTTATTGTGTAAAATACAGAGGACGTCTAGATGTGATCTCTTAGGCTGGATATGAAATTTTACTGTATTTTAATAACACAGATCAGTGGAAGCTGGAAATATATGATGAGGGAAATACTATATTGTATATCGGTCTCATTCTTATATACTTCACATATATTTATTTATGAATGTGTTCAGAAATAGATACCAGGTTAAGTAACCTTTAGTCTTATTAACACTATTTTTACATGCCTACATTAAGTCCATAATATGTATTACTGCACAATAAAAATATGGACGAAATAATTTAGGCTCAAATTTGTCACCTTTGAATTACTGTCACATAAATTTCTATGGATTTCCATGTAAAAAACCCTTTTGATCATCATAAAAAAAAATCAGAATGTGTTGTTTCCTTACTGTTTTTGTGATAGATTCATGCTATCAGCTTTGTTTTCATTCTATTATTTTCATGGGTGCATGTGTGCATGCATCTATTTGTACATATGCCTACCTTAAACAAACCAACTCAACCCACTCCTATGTCTTAATTTAAAGCATTGAAAAATTTCTGACATCTTTGTAAGATAGAAATTTAATTTTTATATGAAATTAATGAATATATGTATTTTTCTAAAAATTTTTCAAAACTTATAGAAAAAATAATATAACTTCTTTCATCACTAAGACTTTTTTCACTTAGTATGAGTTAAATATGTACTACTGTGCAATATTTTCATCTAAAAAACATCTTCACCAACTGAATAAAAATAAATAAAAGTGAAATAAGTATAAACATAAACATGCTAAAAATTAAGATACAGACACTTTAATTTTTGTAGTAACTTGTCAGTATCAACTAAAAAGTGTATACCATGAGAGTGTTGGGAAAAAATTATAATGTGATCTTCCAAAGTGTTCAATAACATGGAGTGGGGTCATTTACAAAATTTGTAGTTATCTGCACTTTTTGCCTTTTATAGTTTATTTTTTGTGGAAGAAGAAATTCACCCAAAATATTTCATTCACTGCTGAAAAATTCTGAGCACTGTCATAATAAAGTTAAGACAGCTTTGATGACAATGTGGATGAGAAATTCTATACAAAAACCCATACTGATTAACATACATACTGTGTATTTCACCAAGTCAAATGACATTTTAAATCTTTTACCTTTTTTTACTCTTTTCAAACACTTGTTCTGATGTTAATTTTGAACAGTTGCCACCAGTATTGTAAAAGATTAACATGGCTGGAATGTTTGACATATAAAAGTGTCAGCACTTATTAGTGGCAAACACCATCTTCTCTCCTCTCCTGATGGATTATATGTTCTTTCATTAAATGTAATGAAAGGATGACAGGGACAAGCAATATTCTGGAGTTTTCTGTTAAAATGTTGCTGGCATTTGAGGTGACTTTTTTATACTTTTCCAAGAGAAAAGGTGTCATTGGTAATTGATTCTGTTGGGAAACTTATGATAGAAATCACGTATACTCCCACAGCTTAGGGGACTGTCAAATTGTAACTCCATCAGTTTTCTTTTAGACATGCCAGACAGAAGTGTTAACAAGAAAATGCTAAATAGCTTAAAACTTTTAAACTGGTATTTAGGGAAAGGAAGATTGTAAATGTAAGGACTGATTATACCAATCAGCCTGAAATGGACATTTTGCATTTTCAAGACTTTAAGAACTCACAACAATCAAGTAACTTAATATCATGAACCTAAAGTGGAATTACAACTCTGCATTGGATGAAACAGTTTATTTGCGACTGTATAAAAGTTGCAGCCTTATTATTATCTTATTTCTTACTCTTTCTGTCTCATATTATCCTTGTTTGTCCTGGGAAGAAGTTAAAGGTGCAATTTTGGTGAAAGAGACCTGGCTTAACTATATTCCTTTCTAGATGAAGCATCTCAGCCAACTTCATTAAGTTAAAGCTTTCACAATCTGAATTGCAAAATTAAGCATAACTAAAAATATCTAATTCTTTATGCAGTTTTGGCAGCTGTTCCACACTCTGGTACAAAGTAGGTCATCTACAATTTTTTTAGTGTAATGGATATTCTGTTGTACAATAGCATCATTTACCTCTCCATTTACTCTAATTGAGGGCAGTTTAATTTGAATTAAATTTAGTTTTATGGGTGAAGCACCATGATAACAGAAAAGTCAAGGTGAACACAGTCTTCTTTTTTGTTTACTTGATTAAAATGCATTCCTATGCACTTCTTGCTAGAGTAGAGAAGTACTATATACAGCACCTACCAAAGGCAATATTAATAAAGTAGAAGACATTGGAATGAATTCCCACTGAAGAACAGAGACCTAAAGGAATATTTTATCACAATGAGGTATTTCTCTGACAGAATGTCACTGCTGCTCAAATGGTTAGACAAGTATAAACAAAAAATAATAATCACAGGTCCATATACTAGCAAATAGAAATAAAGAAGGGAGACTGTTACTTACGCAAATCAATCTGCACTAAGCATACCATCAATATCTATATCATTAAATGCCTGTATTAATCAGAAAAATGTTATTCTGATCAACAATTTTCTGCCTTTGCCGTGACTTCTCTTTTTTCCTCCCTCGTTGCTATCAGACCACATGCCATATCTGCATTTTTCCCCCTCATTGCTTTTAATAAAAATTAAAACTAAATTGGCCACTTGTCTTAGTTTGAAAGACAGGTGTCTGCTAAGGAAGGCAGGAGCCCCCCTTGGAATGGAAAATATAACCCCCTTCCCTCCAAATTATTATAAATTTGAAATTAAGGGGCTTTCAGGCAAAGATATGAGGAAATGGGAATAACAGTTTTTACTAATATATATAACAAAACAATAATACAGAGAAACTGGTTTAAAGCCTGAGAGAGTCAGGGGTACAACCTGGCACCCTGCCAGGCAGGGTGTTGGCAGCAGTCCAATGCAGTGGTAGCTGTAGTTCTCTTTGAAATGGTCCTGTTGAAGTGGTGATCTTGTAGAAGAGAAGTCTGGTCCTCCTCCAAAAATCCAGTGGTGGTGTAGCCCTTGTCCTCTGGAATCCCAGCAAGTAAAGCTACTCATGCTGTCCCAAACCCCAGATTTTATCCCGGTGGTAATGCTTGGCTCGTTCCCCCTGGGCGGAGCATCTCACAATGGGATGGTGAGTCATGGGGCAAGGCACTGATGGGCCCATTAAGAGGAGACAGTCCAGGTGCAGGTTATCTCTGAGTCATGTGGCAAGGCGTTGTCGGGCCCATTAACAGAAGCTAGTCCTGAGGGAGGAGGCAAGGAACAGCGGCACACCTGGTTTCAACAGCTCATGGTAATAGAATACATTATAACCTAGGACACCACTGCAGACTCCCTGCAAGGAAGCTTCAAGTTCCCTGATTCAGGATGAGGAGATGACACATTAGAGTACCAATCTAAGGTCTGGAAGCAAAGTTTTGTGACTATGCCATGGGAAGCAGTAGGATGGCTGAGAATTCCATCTGGTTTTAAAGGTCTTGACTTGTTCAAAAAGCTTTATGTCTCTATCCCTTCTGGCTGATTTCTCTTGTTTTAAAATTGTCCTTCTTTAAGTTTCTCCAGACATTGATTTTCCAGTATAATTTCATATATATACTTTGCAGTTCTACCTTTTTCTGTCCTCATTTTCAATACTTTTGTTTCTCAGCATTTATTGGTGCTTGATCCTAGACTGATGTTGCTACAAACTCTGTTTTTTCCTTGCACCATAATTCCAGTTTCATTTTTTCTGTGTGATATCCCCTTTCACTACGTTTCCTGATGTTTCCACCTTTGTTTCATCTCTCTCCTTTTGCAAACTGCCATTAGAGCAGGTACCATGAAGCAGTTACCTTGAGTGTTTCCGACATAACCTAGTGAAAACTAAACACTATGTATAGTGAGCATTTGTTCAGGGATTGTTTTTTCTGTCCTTATTACCAGTAGAGTCCAGCTTGTATTTTTCTTCTCTTTCTATACCTGAAATAAAGTTCTGAAGTGCTAACTTTTAAAACTCACTTTCCAAAAGTGCCTTCACTGGGAGAAAGTCCCCTAGCATCTTGAAGAAGTGATTTGTCAGATACCCTTTAGCAAAATAATTTTACTGCAGATATATACTTACAGGAGGTCTCCTCATGGTACAGTGGAGGAACTGATGAGCTGTGAGCTCCTCAGTACAAGAGACCATAGCTGAAGGTCACACTGCCAGGAAAATTACTGCTTGTGTAATGAAACTGAAATATTTTGTGAACTAAAGAGCTAGTTCACAACAGACTTTTTTTCACTTTCACTTTATAAGTGCATTTACCTCACTAATTCACACACTAGAGGGACAAACTTGGGTACACACACCAATAAAGTTGTACATGGAAACCAAATCTGTTTAAGTTTTTCCTTTGGCTTTAGGGGCATTTAACGCAACCTTTGTGACAAACTGATATGAGGATTAGGCTTCTAAGATAAGACAACTGTAACATGGTAGGGAGTACAAAGCACAATAAATTATATTAAGTGGGAAGAAAAAATCTTAAACTTTTTAGTTCCTCTTAGCCATGCCTGGCTTCTAAGTTCTCCACATACAGAAAAATCTGTTGTGTTGAAACATCAAAAGTTATAATCACAAAGGCTATTTTTCAATTCTCCTTCTCTTGCCTAAGAAATCAAGAATTGTGACAAATAAGCACTTCTTTGTCAGATCACTGCAGGGTGACTATAATGTGTACAATATTTAATTTACTTATTTTTAATGAGTTGATCTCTTTTTTATGACTGCATGTGTGCAGATTCTCTCATAGTGATCATGGTCAACATAATATAAGAACCATCTTCAGCAAGGCGTATTCTAGATTTTATGAAAAACCTTTAAAATCTAACAGAATTAGATAGGGATACTTCTTTTCTTTAAATGAAAGCACTACTTTGCAGGTGCTCAGCAGTAGGTATCCATCGTCAGCCTAGGAATACTAGAACTAAATAGTCTTTCATTGTTGAAAACAGATTTCCACAAAAAAGGAAGATGATGGAGGAGTATATCATCTGTTTGTCAGAAAGGTTGATGCAAATAACCTCTTTCAGAACTCCTTTACCATTGTCTCTTTGGTATGGGACTCCAGGATGCCAAGAGATCTTCAGATCTTGTTTACTCTCTTCAATTTGCTAATCAGGGTAGATACTACTACCTACCAGCAGCCTGGACACTTGAAAGTTTCATCCAGTACAAGGGCTAATATCAGGATGTAACTCATAAGCAGCAATTTTAGCTGAAATATTAAAAAAACCCCAAAACCCACACCAAAAAAAAAATTCTCAGAAAACTGTTCTATCTTATTTGTGTTCATTAAAGCGTGCTCCACCATATATGTGCCTCTGCCTCTACCGAGACACAAGTTATAGACCAGGGAGCTAATGAGATCATTTACACTGAGACTATAAAATTGCAGCATAAGGGAAGTACAGATCTAAAGCAAGGATTGTTACAACTCGGAAAGCATAGTAACTATACAGAGACCTTCCAATTTCTGTGGTAAAGAGATGGTAAATATGCTAAATAGTAGTGTTACCTTAAAACATGTATTTTTGAATGTTTGTAAAATTCTCTGCTATTAATATTAGTCCTTGTTGTATGCATTCTAAGCTTTTATTTGTCTTCACATCTTTTTCCTCTCTCCTGCTTGTCAGGGTTTAATGTCATTTCCCCTCTCTCTGTTATACTTCTGGCCTCTTTTTGTCTCTTTTTTCTCTTGGCTTTATTTTTCTCTCCCTGGAGAGACTCCCAGATCACATTAGAAATGTAGGCTGGACTTCTGATGTCATTCTTACCGAAAGAAAAAGAAATTACAACCTTAGTGTTCAAGGCTATATAGGAAATGCTCTTACATTTCTCTCTAGCAATGCTTTTTCATGAGCCTGAGCTGATTGAATATGTATTTGTGGATAGGGGAAAAAATAAAAACTTTAGGAATGTATACATTTAGAGTGTCTGAAAAATTAGACAGAGTTGCTTGTCTCACTGTAGAGTTTGAGTTGTGCTAGCCATCCAGTGAGAAAAAAATTCAGAAATGTCAGTTTTAAATAAATGAATACACTGAGTTTGGGATTTGAGATGTATTTATTTCATCAGCTCTTCCTTGTTTAGGCAATGCTGTGTGCTATGAATCCCATAATGAGATCCTTCAATCCCTGCAGTTACTATAGGGAACATAGGTGCTTGACTCAATTTCAAAGATTCTGCTGCACAGCCTGAAGCAATGAAATTTAGAGCAGACAAGTTCCTTATCTATTGGACATCTTTCTGAATAGACATAGGTATTCTTCATTATCTGAGTTGTATAAGTTGTTTTGTCAGGTCAGGATCAAATCTTATTTTTAAATGATACAATATATTTTTTATTACAGTATTTCTGTAACACATGCTCCATACATAGAAACAACAGTCCCATATATGTTAATACAATTCTTTCCAAAACCAAAGATCTCAGATGTAGACTGTTATTCTTTTCTAATGGTCATAATTATGCATCACTCATATGGTTGTTGCATGGTTTTAAAGTTTCAAAACCTATTGAAAATCATCCTCTGAACTACACAATGGAAAATATTTTTTCCCATTCCTTTTTTTAATTGACTAACCCATTTGTGTAAGAACAGGATCTTTGTTTCTAGCAATTCACCTGCTAGACAGAAGACACTATATTGTTGTAGAAAGCAATCAGGTTAGTCTGGCATGATTTGCTTTTGGTAAATTCATGTTGGCTTTTTTCAAGCACTTTCTACATTTGATTCGTAGAGTGCCTCAAGAGTTTAAAATGGGAAAGCCTTACATCTCAGGCATGTACGTGACTAGGAAGAGGTTTGGGGTTTTTTAATGCTGTTTGATTTAAACACTTATAGTTTTGCCTAAAATTTATTGTATTCACTTCCATGCTGTTTCAAACTGTGTCTTTTGTATCTAATTCTGTTGTCTTGTCTGTTCAGTCAGGTCTAGGCAGCAGGCCACTCTCTTTGTAACCAAGTACTGTCCCTGTAAATCTATAAGCTGCATTTCCCATTTCCCTCTCAGTAGTGAATTTTGATGCACAGGCACAGTTATAGTTTGTTCCAGTGCACTGTCTGCTCTGAGCAATCAAGCTACAGAACATTTTACCCACACCTATCAGCCTCAGTAATATGCACCACAAAACACATATAGCAATTGCAAAGTCAACAGGCTTTAATAAAAACCTGTTCCTAATTACCCTAGGCATTTTTATTATTAATTTCTTTTATTGGAGATCCTTGTAATCCTAAGTGTATGTGCAAAATCTCATGTGATAGGACAAGTTATTTTTTAATTTGTTCTCTCAGTGAAACAGCTGAGAGTATGGTCACACAAAAATCCTCTGGATGAGCTATGAAGCTGTCCTTTTCTCAGGAGGCCCTCACAAGAGTCGCTTGTAAATCAGTCCTTAGCAAGAGAAACTAAAATAAAAATGGAGAGGAATACACAAGAAACTGCTTTTTTCTTTTTTACCCCACTGAATATTTTGTAATAAATAATATTGTTTCTGAAGTGAGTATTATAGAAAGTTGCACACAATGTGTTTTAAAATGCTCTATATTAGACAATATTTTTATGTAATGAAACAGGATAAAATTATTTAAGTGTCTGGGAAAGAAAAAAAATAAAATATCATTAATCTTTTGTCAGTGATGCATTTATCCAATACAAATAATGTTTTTTGTGGTGCAAGAGCTTGCTTCATCCTTTGAGCAAATGACTACATTGGCACATTGATTGATAAATTAGTCACCAAGGCTCACTTATTTCCTTGTTCAATTCCGGTATTAGGGGAAGAGTTCCAAATGCCAATCAAAAATTTCTCTTAAACATTGGAGAAGATGAAGGTAGTTATTATAAGTTATTATAAGATTTTTGTATGAAGTATTAGACAATTCCTCATATTCACAAACTGCTGAAATGTATTGAGATGCTTGGACTGAAAAGTTGTAGGGTCTCATTTCTGGTGCCTTGATTTCTTTCATTACATTTCTTTCATATGAAACAAAGATTTGATCAAATCAGCAGGAAACAGCATGAGTATTGCATGGGTATTGTTTCATGCACTTATGTAAGTAGTTTCCAAGAGAAAGATGAGCAGAAAATGAGTAATGGCTGTACATGCAGTATCTGGATTTTTTCACCTTTCTTAATTTATAGTTTAAACAACATAGGTTGAGGAAATTTGAGGCAGCAAATCCAAAAAATTACCTGGAGCAGGGAGGAAGAATTAACTATAATTCTTGCTATATATAAGGAAATTAGAGACATTTTAAGTTTTTCCCTTAATATAAATTTAAAACAACCTCTATGTAACTGGAGAAGTTAGAATAGAGAACAGAAAGGGAAGAGGTGGGCTTATTAAAAGTGAAAAAAAACAAGTTTGAAAACCATTGCACTAAAAATTATTCAATTTTTCCATTGGAAAGAAAATAATATCTATCTACATTTAGCTGGGTAAATAATCTTTAAGGTGTTGATTTGTTCAATGTGTCATTCAATTTTTAAATTCATGTTTTAACCCTAACAAGCTGAACACTTGTTTCAGTACATATCAGAAGCCATTTTAATAAAGTAGTAATCAAGTAAAATTTCTTTTCTTCTTTTTTTTTTAATTGCAAGTTTATTTTCAGGAAAGGGACATTCAAATTTGACATTATTTTGCTTGATAGTACAGTGATTGAAGAACAAACTTCCACTGGACCAGGCAATGTAGGATGAAAACCTGAGGAAACTGTCACTGATTTTGTGGGTTCTGGTTCACTGGTATATGGAACACTTGTCTAGTTCCATATCATTCCATATAATACCTTGATGCAAACTCAGACTCTCAAACTCAAATATTTAAGGTTTTTATAGAGGAGAATGGTAACTCATGAATCTTTTAAATCAGTCTTTCACATGAATGTTGTTGAAAGTTTTATGTGTAGACTTTCACAACACTT
>VXAZ01000788.1:140878-193761 GCA_013399875.1 Gymnorhina tibicen
GACTTTCACAACACTTCGGATATCATATGATTATAAAGATGAAGAGCTAAATGCATTTTTATTCAAGGTTCAAGATTTTAAGAAAAAGTAACTCAACTGACATTGGTTATTGTTGAGTCAGAGAAAGAAATTTTTTTTTTTTGGAGACAGCTATAGGTTTTAGAAACCTACATTAGCACTTAACCTCTAGTGGTAGATTGATCATTAATTATCATACAGGCTTCAATGAAGCTTAATGAGACTATGCTCCTTTCTACTACCTTTTGCATTTACATGCATACATTAAAAAAAAATTCTTAAATATAATACCACATCTGCACTTTCTAAACAAGCCAGCAATTCACTGACCTTAAAGTTCAAATGGAAATTCCAATGTGCTTTGTAAAAGACAATATTTGTGGCATCTAATCTTCCTTGTAGCAGTCCATTGAAATGCTCCTTCAGTTCTGTGACATATAGATAAAAAGCCAAAAAACTAGGTGTGTTCTAACTTACTTCAAAAGATTTGATGCTGAATGTAGAGCAGATTTCTCTTTTTCCGAGCATGATGTTTTACTTAAAATGAAAGTTTCTGTTTCTGTCATCTGTGGAATTGCCTACTGCATGGTCTGTGTTACCTGGATAGCATGTGTAAAAAATGATAGTGAAAATGAAATTGCAAACGTATTAGAAACTAAAGGATTTTCCACAAGAAATAGAGCTGTGCTTCTAAAGCATAGGCAAAAGAAAAATTTAGCATATTCAAAAAAAAAGTATATAGAAGTAAACCAATGTTGCAGTTCAATTGGTCACCAGCAGGCTTTATTAAGCAGAGGAATGGTGGATGAATTTCAGATGACAGTAACTAGATTGTGCTCTGACCTGGAATATACAGTACTTGAAATTTCATGGCTCTGTCCCAGACTATTAGTAATGGCAGCTTGTATGCAGCAAACTCAGCATGTAGCAAATGATAGATAAGCTAAAATCTGGGCACCTGTCCATAACTGAATTGTAAATACAATCCTCTTTCTGCCTTTGGGAAAGTAGCATCTGTCTTACACTTTTTAGCATACAATTAAGAGATTACTTTTAATTAATATTCCCCATGGTCCACTGCATGCCATCTCTTTGTCAATAAATTGATAATAAAATTTCAGAATTTATAACACTCTATTAGATATATTTACTCTGAATGTAATTTATTTTGAAATGTTTGAAAATGCCATTCACAACTCACACTGATTTGAAAATTATTTTCTTTAACTTCAGAAGTATGTTTTGAAGTTTTACTGTAATGAGATTTCTCATAATATTTATTTTAATAGTTGAACTAGTAAGTGGTAAATTGAAGGTCATATTCTTAACTTCAGTGGAGTCTAGTTGATTCTGAGGTTTGCTTTGTTGGGTACTTCCTTGTTGTCTGTGGGTTTATTCTCTCCTGAGAAAAAAGAATCTGTCTCTGAATTTGCGAACAGAAATTTTGTCTTTAATTTGAATGTAAGTTTTTTTCTCACTATATCAAATTTGACTTTTATATTCTTTTTTCATCTTTGGCTTCCCCTGTTGATTGCATAATGTTAACATTGTGGGCATGAGGAGAAAATAGATCTGATTAGATATAGCTTAGATTAAATTTTTTCTTACATGTTTGAAACATACTCAAGTTATGTAGAATTCAACTGATTCCACACTTGCATTATACCTTTTTCCAATTTCACAATATTGTGCAAAAGACATCACTAAGGTAGTACTAACATTTTCTTCATTGATTAGAATTTGTCATGATCAGAATTTTCATCTGCATACAGTATATGCCAACAGTCTCATAATTATTAAATTCAGTTATTTGCAGAGTCTAAATTTAATTCTGTTACAGCAAAGCTGAAACATCCTCTTCCTTTCCTGAGAAAAATGCAGCTTAATATTGAATTCAGACAAGATTCACCAAATCCGTACTTCTAGTGGGACTTTTTTTATTCCAGTAACAGTTATTGTACAAAAATTAATTCCGGTGTAATAAAGTTTTTGCAACAACAACCCTTGCTGAATGAAAAATCACCTTCTTCACTTCTAATTAAATTCTGCAGTATTTTGTTCCAATGATAAGTGTAACATTTAAATAAGATGATATGTACAAGTGACATGCTGTTCAAAGTGCAAGAATCACAATGTAACTCTTGAGAATAAAGAAGGAACGATAGGGATCAGTAGCAACAGTGCTAAACCAAAGCTTATACTCTTGACAATCCCAGCTGAAACCATTCTATGAATATTCCAAGTTAAAGTTTCGACTGATATGCAGTTAGAATGTTTTAATTTTTAAGATCTCTGGAATACCAAAAAATCCCTTGTACTCAGTGAGGTGAGAAATCTTGATGAGTTCCTGCAGAGCTGTGGAAAAACCAAGGACCAAAAACCCATCAGCCAAGAAGGCTTTTTCAGCTAGAAAGAACTCCATTTTAAAGCAATGAAGATGAGAAAAGCTTCATGTGCTGAAGAAAAGGAACTAATTATTCTACTTGACTGCAAAAGAAATTACACATTAAAGACAAAGCTGCAGTACATAGTCTTGGTAGAACAGCAAGGCAGATAAATATATTTGGCTCATGTGGAGGAATAAAAACAGTTGAAGGGAATAGCACAGGGTCTGAGTAATTGCTGTAGAAACAAGAAAAAACCCCTAACTTAGAGGTGATACAATTGTAAACAGGAGTGATTTAGATATATTCCTTTTCCAGGTGTTTAACAAGGTCAGATAGCGAACTGTGCAAAATATTATAATTTTTATAGATTGAATGTTATGGGAAAAGTCTTTGCATTTATTTTAAAGCAGACAGCACCTTTACTGTGATTGTCAGCAATCTGCTTTCTAGATAGCATGTAATTTCAGGGAGGAGTTGAACAAAAGTTTGACTGATCAGACAAAGACATACAAAGCAAGAATTCTGAAGAAAAAGACTACAGTATTAGAAGCCCAAGTGAGCACTGCAAACAAAATAAAATGGTTGATCAGTTGTGCAGAATTATCCAATATCTCTTTTCTGTGTTTTCATCAGAGAAAAAACTGTTCTTCAGGCCTTTGTGTGAAATATTGTGTCCAAACCTACTTAAAACTGTCCTGTGTTTAACAGAATGTCAGATGTAATGATTACAACAGTTCTTTTGACATTATTATTAATGAAAATACACTGAAGGAAGTTTTGGATGCTAAATTATTATTACAACAATGACTGAATATTTAACCACTGAGAAAAAAAAAATTGCCATCCAAAATAACCAAATATGCATTTAATGTAAAATAAAGGTAATAAAAAATCCTTTTACATCAAACTAATACAGGTATGTAGATAGTTATCACTGAACCATTTTTGTCCTTGGTGTGATAAAGGTCACTTCCCATTTCTTCCCTAATGACATTATCCTGTCAATGGGTTCACTACTATGCAGTGATATACATAATATATTTTAATACATTATCATTAATATAATCCTAATACAGTAATCAATAATACAGTAATATAACACAACATTTTCCAGACCTCGTTTGTGGATAAACCATGAATGGTGCTGAAAAAAGCACACTCTTCTTGTTTGCTAATTCTCTTCTTATAACACTAGTCTTTTCGAGTCAGATTCAGATAATATATATTTTACCCTCCCCCCAAAAAGAAATCTTAAATGTAAGAATTAAAACCGAAAATTCCTTACTAATTTTAGTTTTTGCAAATGCATGTTAAAAATTTAAGCCCTTCTCTGTTTAGCAGCTCTGTAGTATAGTTTTCCTAGTTTGAAGATTCACTCTGATTCCCCATACAGAAGAAACTACTTTCTGTTTTCCAGAAAGTAGGAGAGTAATAATCTTAGTCTTGACTACCTTCCTCACTTCACTGTTTTAACTCCTCTCCACAGCCAGTTTTAGTCCTTCTATAGTGTTTTACACTGTTTATCTTTAATGCAAATGGTTGGGGTTTTTTCTGAAACCACTGTGAAAAAAACCCTCCTAATTTTCTCTTTTGATTGTGCCACAAAACCATGACAGTTTTGCCATCAAATAACTGCACAAATCTGAGTGCCATTTATATAATCCAAAAGGTAGAGGTTTTTATAATTATCCTGTGTGCAGGCATATTTCTTAGAATGTCTTACCTTGAGTCTGTATAAAATTGAATGTCTCAGTATTTTCCTCTTTAAATGAATATTGTCTTCTTGTTCTGTGCTACCTAGAGTAGGAAACCAATTTCATCCTACATTTAATGTTGTCTAAAGGTAGAAGAAATGGAATCAATGTAAAAGACTGAAATGGTTGTTTCCGTTCAGCCTTACACTCTGTGGAAATCTTTATATCTTCCTCATTCTGCCAGATCCTTTGATTCTCTAAACCATTTTTCTTAAGGAAGGCTTTACATACCCATCAATATGGTCTTCTAGTGAAATCTTTATTTTCTCTGTGTCACATTAATTGCTAGTATTGTTCTGGCACCATTGTTTCTACCATCACATTAATTTATGCATCTGTGCCCATAAAAATACTACATTTTATTTCAGGCAGCTAGTTTATTCATCTTATGTAAAGATGCCAGGTATAGTTGCTGTGAATTACTCCTCTGAACCAATGATCTTAGATCTTTATTCTGTTTGCTACACTCTCATGACATTTGGTAGTGCATAACCATCATCACCCCTGGGGCATCACACCAAGATCTCAGGAATGCTCTCTAGCCCTCGGCCTTGATTACTGGCATCTGATTCAGCCCCACTGAGTTTATCAGAAACACTGTCTGCTCACAAAACTTCTGCTTTTGCTGATACCTTTGCGGTGATTCTTTCAGTGACCTATAGCACCTGCGACATGGCACTTGCAAATTCTTGAAAAAAATCCCACAGTCTACTGCAGCTCCACATGCAGGAAATGTTACCTTTCCTTCTGGGCGTGACATTGTCTTGGATTGCATCATTTCCTTCACCATGCAGCTACATGTGCTTTTTGTTGGTTGGACAATTGTAACTTGAATCTCTGCATACTGCCCTGCTTCAAAATTGTTTACTGTTTCTGTTTAGAATTTGAAGCAATATTCCCAGTGTCAGAACACAGCCCATATTTCACAAGCTGTGAAAGTGAATGAGAAATCTCTTATCTTTAAAACAAGCTGGCTTTTGCAAGTTTGAACAGGCTTACTCACCCTGTGTTTGTCAAAAAGTAGTTTAGTCATAAATGCTTTGTTTTTATCTTTCTTTTCACTATGTACTTAAAAACATCCTGTACATGTTCTTCTTCAGAATAAGTGAAATTTTCTTCATCTGTATTTTAGTTTTCTTTTCCTGACTTGCTGAAAGCTGCTGCAAACATCAAATATTTTGGAATGAGTTTTTAAGCTCTGCACTTTTTAACATTGTGTAAAAAGTGGCTTAAATAATATTCAAGCTGCTTAAATATTTTTTTAAGCAGTTCCTTAAGAGATGGATGTCCTTTCTTTTTCTCTTGTCCAAATTATGTATTTTTAGTTTCCGTGTTTTACTGCTGATCTATCTTGTGGTTAGAAGTCACTCAAAAATAGTCTGTTCTGGAATGGTGTATTGGCAGACTAGCACAGTTTAAGTCAAGTTTCAGTATAATACAAAAGTTAGTTCTAAGTGGCTCTCACTGTAGTCTCTTAACATTCAAATGATTCCCCACCATTTCCTCAACAATTTGCTAATGCAAATTTATCATTTAGACTTTCATACCTGTCCACTCTCTTAAACAGTGATCTTTCAGCTTGTACAGTGTATTCACCTAACTGCATTTCTGTATACTCCAAAGTGAAAGCTTTTGCCATCTACCTATTTTTAGATATAATTTATTTTTAAACTTTGCAAATGCCTTTTTAATATCTTTTCTAAATAAATAATAAAAATAATGTTTTGATGCTTTACATATATGATTGATTTAGTAAGCATAGAATTTTTTGTCAAAATCAGAGGGGTGAAGTGGGAGCATTTTACACAGTAGTCCATGGGACAAGAGACAGGATACTCTATTCCCTACACTGATTCCAAATAATAACTTCAATTACTCCAATGAATTTTCAGTAATAATACAACTCTCATGTCTAAAATGCAGTGTATGAGATATATGCACATGACTTGATCTCCTCAAAATACTATGTAAATATATTTTATATTTTCTTGATATTTGTTGCTTAGTGAGACTGTTTTAGGTTTGATTTACCTGTGCTTATATTCCTCAAACTCCAAGGAAAGCACAAATCATGCCACTTCTCCTAAGTAAGTATTTTTAAATATACTTTAGTGGGTCTGTGTTGTTACCAAAAATTGCTGCTAACAGAAATCACTCCCTTCCTGCTTCTGAAAGTCTCTGTAAAAGTATAATTGCAACAATTCTATCAGTTTATCTTTGTTGGGCAAGTAATCAAGGATGGCAGATTGCGGCAGTCCAAAATCAGCCCATTATAGCCATTCAGCAACACCTCACTGCATGGCCAAAATAATAGAAAATGGAATGGTACAGCTGATAAGTGATTATATGTCAAAGCAGAAATAGTGAGGAAAACAGATTTGGGAAGTACTTTCAAATGTTTTTAGGGAAATAGAAATTATTCCTGGATTAATATTAAAGATTTGATATGGTTTTAAACTGGCAAACTGAATCATACAACCCGAGAAAAAGCATGTTGCATTTGATATAGTTTTGCTTCACAGGTTCTCACTTATATATTAAATAATTTCAAAACTGAAAATTTGAGTAGAAACATTAGGAAAAAAGACTTATGGTTTTCCTTTGTGACTATAAAAATGTAAGAAAAATGTTTGAATTCACTTTACAAAAAGAGACTATGACTGATTTTCCAAAATATTTCTATACATATATGTGTTACAAGACAGTGCAGAACCATGACCAAGTTTTGGGACTCCTCACAGAATCCCAAAATGGTTGATGTTACAAGGGACCTCTGGAGGTCATTTGGTCCAACTCCTCTGCTCAAGGAGGGATAACTAGAGCTGGTTGGCAAGGTATGTGTACAGATGGCTTTTGAATGTCTCCAAGGATGGAAAGTCCACACCCTCCCTTTGCAAGCTGTGCAGTGCTCAGTCACCATCACAGTAAAAAATTGTGGTATCCGGGCAGGGTGACCTCTGTATCAGTTTGTGCCTGTTGGTTCTGGTACTGTCGTTGAAAAGATCCAGGTTCTGTGCATGCTCTATGTACTCTCGGGTATTTATATATGTTGATAAGATCATCCCTGAGCCTTCACTTTTCTGTGATAAACAGTCCCAGCTTTTTTTTTCTTCACCTTTGTGGCTCTTCACTGGACCCTCTCCAGTATGTCCATGCCTCTCTTGTACAAGGGACACACCACTGCAGCTGTGGCTGAGTAGAGGAGGATTACCTCTGTCAACCTGCTGGCAATACTTTGTATAACGAAAGCCGGGTGTACACCCGTACCCCCAGATCTTTTTTGCCAAGTTCCTTCCTAGCTGGCTAGCCCCCAGCATATATTGACACCTTAGGTTTTTCCTCCCCAGGTTCAGAACTTTTCAATTCCTTTTTTTGACCTTCATGAGATTCTTTTCAGCCCATTTCTCCAGTGAATCCAGATCCCTCTGGATGGCAGCATGACCCTCTGGTGTATCAGTCAATCCAGAAATAGACATGACTAAGATGACAAAATAGAATCCAGAATATTATCTGACACTTTATTCTGTTCATTTGGAAATTGATATGGTCTTGTATAAAATGGTTGAATCAGAAGAAAGAAGAAAGTAAAGGAAATAGAGAAGAGGCAGAGATCATAAAGAGTGGTGCTGTATGAAGCAAACACATTGCATAAATAAGGTTTTTTATCAGGTATGAAAAAAGCAGTGCAAGAAAATAGGTATTCTCAAAATGTTGAAAGAAAAATTCCTTTGAGAAAAGTCTGAAGAAAAAAGAAGGCTGAGAGCAGAAGCTAGGGTTCTTAGTACTAACAATGATGAAGACTAAAATAATAAATGGATTAAAATGTTACAATTACAATACTGGCTCGAAGGTAGACAAGGAGTCAGATGAACTATTGAAGGACAAGAGTGAGATGTTAATGACAAATGAGGTTCATATTGCCAAGAGGCTGAATGAATCCTCTGCTAGTGTAGGCATGAAAGAATTTGAAGGTCATATTCCACAGCCTGGGATAAATTTTCCGGGTGAAGCAAGTGAAATGCTAAAAGGCTTTATGGTCACAATGAAGCAGGGAGTTAGGAAATTAGACCTATTAAAACTGACATAGTACCAGGCCAGGATAAATTACATCCTGAACACCTTCATGAAACTCTGTAACAAGCAGCAGGAATATTTCTGGATTAGATATTTGTCTGAATATGAGAAAGGAAAAGATCAAGCGATTCACCATAAGCAGCTAAGATAATTTATCGTTTAAGTAAAGGATCTAAATGTTACATGAGCACTACCAATCAAAGCTAAACATTAATTGATCTAGTGTTCTGGAAACACTGATAGGAGAAATATTTCATCTAAAGAAATTGTAACTTACAGAAATTGCTAAGCACAACAATAAATATGTGGAATCTCAGAGGCATGAATTCTTATCTCTGCATGTTGTTTTAATCAGTGCTATTGTGAAGGACTGGGGGATGAATGGCTAAATTATTTGTCAAATATTGCAAAATAGGTATTTATGCTTTGGCCTGTTCAGTGAAAAGGCTACTTTAATCACTCTATTTATAAGTGGCTACTGGATAATCAGTTGCAGCAATCAAAGGCAGCCAGGTATACTGACCAATTACTTTGTCATGTACTACCAAATTCAGAGGTGGATTCTGGGTTGAATTAATCTTGTTAAGGTTCTGAAACACAGAGTTTATAAAGACATTTGATTTAATAGGGTATGTGTGTGGTCTTTTGTGTGCGTGTGCATATATGTACATGTAATGTCTGTATAATATATATAACTTAATTTGCAGTTATTCTTTTAAATTTCATATTTATATTCCTGATAAATTGCTATATTTTATGTTTTCCTAATGACGTGTATATTTATGTAATTATTAATGTAAATGCTAAGCAAGTTTTCAGCAGTAGAGCCCCACTAGAACTCTCCCACCATGACATCATGAAACTGACAGTATTAGAATCAGTGGTATGATATATGCTGTGGAAAATATTAGGTACATAACAGAAGGACACTTACGATAAACTATTCAGTTTTACTTGTCAACAGGCACACTTTATTGCAGAAGAACCGTTTATAGTTCTAGAAGTCAGCATTTCATGACTATCATGAAGTATCATGCAGGATGATGAAGTATAGCAGATTCCAAACATTTTTGAAAGAATAGCAAGACATGGGAAGGCAGACGAAGGAAGGAAGAAAGAAAGGAAGGAAGCAAGAAAGCAAGCGATCAAGCAGGAGGTGATCCAAATTCACATGCAATATTAAGATGCTGGTCAAATACAAAAGCCAGAAATTTGGATATAGGTTAGGATTTGGACTGTCTTTTATGTTACTGAGGTGACATGGATTGAGGGAAAGTTTATGTCTATGTAAGATAGCATTTGTGACAAAACATTACCATATTTATTTAAAGGTATTTTAGGTAGAGAAGGTTGTGATTATGATTTTCTTAATTCTGGATGTGCCAAAAGTCACATTAAAAAAGAGCCTGTAGGATGTAGCACTAAGAATGCTAATGGACGAGGAACAGACAAGAGGTCCAACAAGACCTCCAGGCTTTCATAAGGGAAATGGGTAGCAATACAATCAGGAAAAAAATCTAGAGAAAAATCGGTGAAGGCTCCTTTGTAGATTTCTGAACTTTAGTTCTGTTTCTGGTTTGCAGCCCAAATAATTAAGATGAAACATCTCAGTTTATGAGTCAGTTCCATCCATTGAACAGCCATAATCTCAAACCATTTCTGGAGATTTCAGGCCAGTACAATGTGGTAATCTTCATAATAAATTCTTAATAATAAATATCTAACTATTAAATGTCTTCACATTCAGTCGATGAAAGATTCTTTAGCTGTAAAAAGTGAAGGCAAGTTTAAAGGTGAAGCAAAGATCAGGCTCATCTTAGAAACTGAAAGCCAGATGGAGTCTCAGCCTTTGGCTAGTGTAGACAGAGTAGAGCAGAAATGAGAAATAGATGGATGCTTAAAATCTAACCTGCCTGGGAGAAGGAGACTAACCTTTAAAAAGAGCTCATTCCCATTTTCTTCACATAAAACAACCTGGAGATGCATGTTATATGTCCCTGGTAACTTCTTCATTTTATACTCAATTAGCTAGAAGTGGTTGCTTTCTTTCAAATTAAAAAAAAACCAAACAATTACTTTTACCAAAAAAAAAAATTCTAATATCAAAACAAAAGCACAAAACCACCATATGACATATATGTTGCAATTTGTGTTTCCCCACGTTGTGTAAAAATGAGTAATTGAATATTTGTTAATTGTATTGTGTGCTGAGAATGTTCTTGGTATATTCTTGCAGAGTTATGTTTCTTTCTCATTTGTTCTTTTTATTTACTAGTACAGCTATATTATTGATGTTATTTGAGCACAAGTTTAAGCCAACAACACATAGTCATAGTAAAACTCACAATAAAGCTGAGGAGATTTTTAGATGCTGCAACATTTTTTTTTAAATGTTTCATTATCAAACAAATTTATATCATTAAATTAACTATTAAAATATATTTTCTCACATGACAATACATTTAGGTTGAGTTCTGAAAAACAATTAAACTCATACTTTTCACAATATTTAAGCAGATTTTTTTGCATAACTATTCCTCCTACTGACTAAAGTTTGAAGATGCTTATTTTGAAATTACTACTAGTAACAGAACAATTTTATTAAAAGCAAATTTATACTCATCGTGATGGTCCATTGAAAAAAGAGGTAAAATGAAAGAAGATACTGCTTCAACCTGAAATAGTAGAGTTTCGTTTTAAGAAATGATAGAACCGTTCTTTGTAAGTCTCAGTTAAAGCTAATTAGACAGAAACTGAAACACACCATCTTTTCCTGTTTATGCTGTTATACATTATTTTCTCCTTCTCAGTGCAAAACTTGAAATACTCTGGAAACTACCTTTTTTAATCACAGAAGCCTTGAGTTGTAACTCAACTGAATTTTCATTACTGGAAAGGTTTTGGATTGGTGACTAGTTGAATACCACCAGATATCTGACAGGAATTTAATTTCCAAACGTGTATAATGTGTTAGGTTGAAAATTAAAGACTTCTAATAAAATTGAATGCTGATTTACTTAAAGAGATTCTGAACGAACTCATTTGTGCCTAAAGTCATACCTGTTTGTATTTAAAGACCTGTTCAGCTTTGCAGAGCATCCTGTAGCTACAATATGGAGAGCTCTAAATTACCTATAAAATTAGTTCATGAAATAAAGTGCACACATGAGTATGTAGAATCTTAACAACAATATTTAAACAAAACCATCATATATCTCTCTAAAATTTATTTTCCCGTGGCTTTTTCTTACAAGTCAGAAAAACCTGAATGTAGTGAAGATTAAAGATTAAAATAAATTACTGTATTTATTCAGAAAGTTCAGAGGACTTTTCCTAATTTTTTTTTCTCCTGGTGTGCCCTGTGAAAACTTGAGTCAGTTCTCATGTATCCAGATAAGCTAATTTACCCTTTATAAAAATACCAGTCTCAAATAGTTAAAAAAATTTGCTTCAGGAAGTAGCAATGCGAGAACTTTTTGAACAAAACATATTAGTTAGCTAGGTAAAAGTGTAGAATTTATTTCATTGCACTAAAATATCTTTCTGTTCTGCTCGATTTTCAGGTTTTATTCCAGTCCTCTTTGATTCTCTGTATTGTCTAATGCATTTTCTGAGAATTTCCTTATTTGAAGCTCATTTTTCATCCAGACCCTGTTTAGAATAATGTTCTTATTATAAACTGATTCACAATTACAACTCTCATCGCAATTCTGTCTTCTTTTAGTGTGATGAATCTCTTTTTGTTGTGGTTACCTTGCCATTCTTCTAAAATCTGATTCTTTTAATTCTAAGTGGAAAAATGTTCATAGTGACATATCAGGACGATACATTGTTTGTTATGACTCTAAAACATAGTCTTTGACCTCTTGTGTTCTGGGGAAAGACAAAAATCCTTCATAACCCTAATGGATTTAGAAAGAATGGAGGGCTAAATTTTATGGTTAAGTCTGTTCCTTAAATTGCATGTACAGTCTCTTACATATATCCCTCCTTCTTTGTCATCCTTATCAGAGAAAGGTCCTACAGATGTTGCAGAAACAAAAAGGAAAAACTTAAGCCTTTACGAAAGTAAGTCTCTCTCAGCAGAATCTAAAAAATGCCCACCAATGAATTGCACAGAAGTAGCAGACACTTCCAGTATGCTTTTAAAAGTAGATATGATTTGAAATAGTGGCTCATGCTGAGGGGCAGGAATTCAGTGAATCAGAGATTTCTTTTCCAAAATAGAGTTTTTCTCAGGTTTCTGTTTTCTCAGCACAGATCTTAGGCTTCTCTAAAATTGTACAGTCCTCTCCACAATGGCAACAACCTTGTCCTCTTCTGTCTAAGGACAACTTTGCAAGGTTTGGCCCTGTTCAGTCTGTACCTTTGTGGCAATTCACAACTTTGTCAATGTTTTGTTTCATTTTCTTATTTGTGCTACTTTAGAGAAGGACTCTCCTGCTTTGTGATTAATGATGGAGGAAGCAAAAAAATATATCTGCTCTCAAGAAACAGTGGATGTTTTGAAGCACTGGAACAGAAGCAGTAGAAAGAAAAGATGTTACCTGATACTGGGCCTGGAGTGTGCTGCAGTTTTTCAGTCCTTAATGTGCATAAATCCATCAGGTTATGGAGTCCTTTCTGTCAAGAATTTTGTTCTTGGATATTCACATCAGCTGTGATATGAATTTCAGTTCCAGTAGAAAAGGAAATACAAAAGTGCAGGTCAGATGAAATCAATATATTTTACTTGGTCTTGTATTAAAACTGGGAGATTTAGGCTGCTTTAGAAAAAGGTCAAAATTATTTGAAGAAATAACATTATTTCATTATTTGAAGAAACAGCACATGGGCAATCTTTGGAGGTATAAATATTTGAAGAAATTTAGACTCACTAGATAGTGTTTTAAAAGTGAAGCAGGTATGAACAAAAAGTCTATAAAGATTTAAATATATGTAATTAAAGAGTTAGTGAAAAAGCAGAGTAAAAACCAAGAATCTTTTATTTGAAACAAGCCACTGTGGAAATGTAAAGGGAGTTGTTCAAAGTTCCATCTATACCTTGTATATCTTTGATGTATGCTAAGGATTAAAACAATAGAGAAGGAAAAATAAACTTTATCAAGGGTTTATGTAGTAGGTTGATCCTGGCTGGATGCCAGGCACACACCAAAGCTTCTTCATCCCTCCACTCTGCTGCTGGACACAGAGAGAAAATGTAGCAAAAGTTCATGGGTTCATGTGAGAGATCACTCACTGAATACTAACATGGGAAAAACAGACTTGAATTGGGAAAATTAAGTGAATCAAAATCAGAGCAGGATAAGGAGAAATGAAACAAATCTTAAAAACCCATTACTCCCACCCCTCCCTCCTTCCTGGCTTCTACCTCCCCCCCAGTGGCACAGGGAGGCTGGGAGCAGGGTTATGGTCAGTTCATGACAGGTTGTCTCTGCTGCGGCTTCCTCTTTCCTTCATTCCAGGTCTTAATATTTGTGGCAAATTCATAATTTTTAACATATGGACTATGACTGAGATAATTTTAGATTGTGTCATCTGTTTTTCAAAAAGACTGAAATAGCTGGAGACATTCAATGATAATATTTTATATCTTTTTTCCTTTAATACACATGTGAAAAATAGTTTTTAAGTTAAATTAAATGAACATCCAAATATCAATACACACAAATATGCTATATCTTGTCACAAAGGAAATTCCACAAAAGCGAAACACTTCAACATAAAAGAAAGGACTAGATTTCCATCACTGCTTAAGAAAATGCTTTTCTACTTAATGGCACCAAGCAAGTCCTCTTTTTGAAGGAAGTTTATAGTAAGGAAGACACATATTTCAAAAATTCTCTATATTCCAGAGGGAAAAAAAAAGCTGAGAAAAGTAAGCCTAAGAGGACTGTGCTGACGTTATTTTTTCTGTTATATGTTCAAGAAGGTGTTTTGTGTCCTTCTTTAACACTGTTCTGCATTTATGGATATAGTTCCTATTCTCTACATTTACTGACTGAAAGTCCAGAGTATTTTTTTTTTTTAGTCATTATAATAACACAGGAAAGAAATAAACTGAAAGAATAGGAGACAAAAGGAATGTATGTTAAAATATTTGAATGCAATCTTTTGTGAAGAGATGTGAATGTTCACTAGTTCAAATATAATATTCATGCCTTGCACCGTCAGAGTTATAAGGAATTAAGCATTCAGAGGAAAAGAAAGATTTTTTTGGCAAAGCTGTTTGGGGTTTTTAAATTTATTTTCTAAAGTGTCAGAGCACTGAAACCACTCATTAAATCAAAATGTTTGTTATGTACGACTCTAAACCATATTTTTTGACCCTTATGTTCTGGGGGGAAAAAAAATCCTTCATAACCTTAATGGATTTAGAAGGGAGGACTAAATCTTATGGTAAAGTCTGTTCCTTAAATTGCACGTACAGTTGATTTATACAGGAAGTAGATTACTTTTACAGAAGAAGTTATATGATTCAAGTGGTCTGTGTGGCCAGCAGCCTCCCTGTCTGTATGTCGAATGAGTGTATCTGTCTTCTCTTTGTACCTCTTAAGCAATCCCTCTTGTCTCCACCTTTCAAACTGCATTAAAAGATAACCTTTTTATTGATTGATACTACTGCTAGTGATGAAGACACAGGTTTGTTGAGAGTTCCACAGTCTGGTCAAGTATTCATTTGAAAAGGGTCTGAAATTCTCATTAGTATGTCAACTATTTGTGCTATTCTGTAAGACCGTGGTCAATTGATTGAAAGAAGATCAATAAAGGTCTTTGGAATTGCAAAGAGTTTGCAAGGAAGTAAACAAATTGTATAGAACTGCTATTATATAAAAACTATCCCTGAATGATAGCAGAAGCCTCTTTCTAGACACAGCTCATCAAGATAACGGAGTTACTATGATATAGATAGCAAATTATTACAGTAAAGTAACGTGTTATTGTACAATGCAAACACATATATGTATTTGAAACTTGCTCTTTTCCTGTACCTTTTATATTTACTAATGCTCTGCAGAAATCTGAAAATAAAGGATAGGAGTTAGAGATCGTTGTTAGAATTCTTCCCTCTTACACCACAAAAGAGCATTTCCTATTATTTTATTCATTTGAAGTACTTGTCCTGGAAGCTCTATAATACATTTCACTGAAAAGAGTTTTTATTCATTTATAATGAATTTAATGTGATTTTTACCCTAAAATCTTAGAGAGAACAAAGGCATGGAGAGAGAAAGTCATGAGAAGGGAATCTGATCCGCCTCAGTTCACTTAATGAAACTGAAGCAGAAAGGTACAATGGTCTACTGAAGCTTTTTGTCTCAAGACTCACTGGGGAGAAACAAACAACTAAAATAAACAAGCCTATCTGAGTCCAGAATCTTACCTGGATACACCTATCCAGAAAAGGAAGGAGTATCTTAGCTGGCAGATTGGTTGACTTAGTGATTCACACTTTAAGCTAAAAACTTGAGGGATGGGGTCCAAAGCTCTAACATGTGTACTGACAAGCAACAGGGTGGATGTCACCTACCAAAGTCATGAGGAATGTCTCCCAGCCCCCCAAAAGGCTGCACCAAAAGGGTGAGGCAGTCAGCAATGAAGCTGATGTGTCTCTATACCAATGGGCAGCAAACAGGAATAGCTGGAAGCCATGGTGCAGCTGGAAAGCTATGATAGTTCAGTTCACTGTCACGGAAACTTGGTGGGATGGATCATACTTGCATGCCCTGATCCTGCTGGGGAACAGCAACCCCCTGACATCTGAAAAAGCAGCACAGCAAACTGTAAGCTGTCCAGAAGACCCTTGGAGTGTATTGAGGATAATTTCTTAATTCGTGTGACACAGCCTGGCCAGAAAATAAAGGTTGTTAGACCTGTGCTTGCCAGCTCAGAAAAACTAATTACAGAGGTTAAGATTGGTGGCAGCCTGGCCTGCAGAGATCATGCCCTGACCGTGAAAATGGTCAGAGGGCTGGAGCAGCTCTCCTAAGAAAACTCAAAGAAGTAGAGTTTTTTCAGCATGCAGAGGAGAAGGGTCTGGGGATGCCTTATTGCAGCCTTTCAGCATATAAAGGGAGCTTAAAAAGAAGACGGAGAGAGAGACTTTTTACCAAGCCCTGTAGTGACAGGAAAAGGTGCAATAACACTAAACTGAAAGAGGCTGGATATAAGGAAGAAATGTTTTACGATGAGAGTGGTGAGACATTGGAAAACATTGCTTGGAAAAGTTCTGGAAGTTCCTTCATGTTGTTCATCCCACTGAGTTTCAGTGACAGGATCATAGCTATCCAGTTACACAGTGGCTTCCTGCTTCTTGTGTTGGCAGCAATCACATAAGTTTAAAGAACTGACTACACATAAATGTAACCATACATACACAGCTATGGGACAAGAATTAAGATTTTCCCAGATCCAGTCTACTGTATCAAAGTTCAGTCTAAATGGAGACAATTTGATATCTCCAAATTTCATATGACCTTCTAGCTAGAGACTATCCTGCACTGAGATATCTTATTCTTCCTTTTCAAAGTGTTACCTTTCTTTCTGGTGAAGAAAACAATTAAAATTATTTTGGGGTGGAAAGAGAAGCAGTTGATGATTTGATTTAACCTAATAAGTTATATCCTGGTCTTGTACCCAAGTCACTTTCATAGACTCATAAAATCATAGAACACTTTGTGTTGGAAGGGACCTTCAAGATCACTTAGTTCCAACTCCCCTGCCATGGGCAGGGATGCCTCCCACTAAAACAGGTTGCTCAAAGCTGCATCCAACCTGCCCTTGAACACTTCCAGGGATGGGGCATCAGCAGCTTCTCTGGACAACAATTTGTATGTGTTACATAAAAACAGGACTCACAACACAAGGAAAATATGCTGGACTTCCCTCGACAACTGTTTGAGCTATAAATTTTCTAGAATACTTGTTTCCTTTTTCTGGTCTAATTTATTTGATTTTCTCTTACTTTGTCATGTTCCATTTAAAAAGAATTGAGTGAAGATTGTGTGATTGATACCTGTGATATCATCATATCAAATAATTTAGTGGTTAGGACATTTTCTAGGAAAGAAACACTTTACAAAAAGAGTATGTGCGCAATTATGTCTAAATATCAAAAATATTTTTATTTTCTGGGAATGTTGTGAGGAAACAAAAATCACCCTGAAAATGCTACAAGGAAGTTAATAAAAGTAACTGCAAACAAGGTAAATTTTTGTGGTTTTTAACTTAAAAAAAAAGTATTTTACAGTGTCTCCAAACTCTCCTCATCACTCTGAAAACATTACTTTTGCTGAAAATCCCTTCTGTATTTCATTTTTCTGTCATAACATCTAATATTGTATAAAATTGTGAAGACATATTGTCTCTGTTACTGTATGGTGCATTTTCCAAAATGCAAAGTAGATTATTGTACCATACAGCTGAATTGAAGGATTCAGATTAGAATCAGATAAAATGCACTTACTTGAACAAGCTAGTAATTACACTGACTCATGTAATGTGTCTCTAGAGCTACTCTATTCTATTTTGCTTAAAGAGCAGCTGACTCTGAAAGCATACTGTTTACAAGCTATTCTGTTCCCATATTATATATTTTTCAATATTTATCTTCCATTGTTCTTTACTACTAGGAGCATTTGCATGAAAACGGGATCTTTGTTTTTCAGGAGTCCATCTGCTACTGCTGCATACTCTCAGCCTGAAGTCATAATCCAGTGTTCGAGACATCATCCTGACATTTAGAGGAACCAGATGAATTGTCATTATAAACAAACTGTAAAAACACCCTCAGATTCTGTCTTCAGATGTGGTTTAAAAGGAGAAACTCGAGAACTCTCAACCACAAAAACCTTTTTTCTTACAAGTGCACATAACAATGTACCGCTAGGAAATCAGTAAGAAGAATCATCAATTCCTTTAAAAGGTATGAAAGGTTCTCCAGCAATTAGGGAACTAGATTACAGGAAGTGTGTTTTGCTATAGTAACACCACCTACACCTCTTAAGTTCTCTAATGTCTTAAAAACCCATGCTGATTTTACTGAATTTTGTGAATTTCTTACTCAGACAAATTCTCACTTACCAAGTAGGATACCAGCAGAGATATTGTCATGGCTTTGAGGGGACCAGAGAATTTGCAATCCAGACAAGATCCTCTCAAAATAAATCATATTTTTACAGTTGGCTTTGACAGAACGTAGATTTATATCTGGATTCAGTGTTACTGACCGTGGCTAATGAACTGGAAATGTCATTCCAGATGCTGATAGAAGCAGTTGAATAAAAATACCTTTTTCTTTTTTTAGTATTTGGGGAAAAAAAAAAAGGAAAATAAGAGAAAAGAAAATTGATTGTAAGTAGTTATTTAAACTCTTTCTCTACTTGACACCAAGGGCCGGTATCCACTGAGGACAATTTGCCACTACTGCATCTTATTGTCTCTTATCAATTCCCACAGAAACATAGGGGATTAGCATAGGGAAGTTAACTTTTTGTTAACTGATGTCTAGTGAGGAAAGTCACATGCCAAGTAATAATTACAAAATGCAGCCTGGGAAACAGAACTGGTTTTCACTATTTTCATTATGCCAGTAAAACAGCTGTGTGTGTATTTATTGTAGGCCAAGAGATTACAGCTGTACATATAAATGTCTAGAGAGCACGCAAGTTTGTGGGTAAACACATAAATAATGTTAGGCAGAAGGCTAACACATTGGTGCTTTCTTTGTCATGGCTGCTTTACATGTATTTATGTCGAGGAGGAGCTGAACATTCAAAACCCTAAAATATTTGGTCTGAAATAATTTAAATTTTATTAAGATGGCAGGGTGTCTCAAACAATAGTAATTTGATTACCTCCTGTCCATGTCCTTTGGTTTTCATTCTCCAGTTAGATTAAATTTTCAGATGGATTAAGAGAATGAAATATGGCCCATAATTATAGCAATTTCCTACTTATCCGCATTCATCACAGCAAATATAGTCCAGCTAGCAAATGTGCAGGGAAAAGCAACCTGGGAGATAGTATGAGGTTTTAACTTTACAAACTAGGTATTCAGAAAGCATTTCTAAAACTATATTCTGTGACTTAGAACAAACTACAGTTCTACTGAGATTTTGTATCAATCATGGTTCACTTTATCAAACTAAAATTTAAGTCTGCATTAAGGTAGTGTGTCTTTTTTTCTTAACCATGTAGAGTTTCACTGCTGTTGACCAGTCCGAATAAGGATTGCAAAGCGCAACCTAAAGCTGCTATCATCTGTTTTAATTTTATCCTTTGTCTTTTGTGTTTTAGTTGTGTTCATCCTCCTTTCTTCATCTCTTGTAACTTGGTCTGCCTTACTTCTCAGCAATGAGATATTACTTGCAATTTGGGGATGCGATTACAAGGGTTTTCCTGCTAGCACTTAAGAGGGCAACATGGAAAGAACTACTGAAATGTATGAAAACCTGAGAGAAACTTAGTGTATTGTAGGGAAGTTATGAGGACTTTCTGTTACTGAGTGACTGCATAAAATGTTTGACATGTACTTATTTGCAAAAAACCCCAACTAATAGCCTTTGTCACATATCAAAACCTTTTTTTATCAAACTTAAACTATACCATCGACAATATATGGTCTGGCAGTGCCCTGTAATACCATTTATAAAAGACACATTTCTAGGCTTAAAGATAAGAATTTCTACACCAGTCCTTCATGTAAATGTCAGAGATGGATTTCTATCAGTGTTCCAACTACTTAAATATGTAGTAGTATATATCCCTGAAAGCAAAGAAAGAGCAGCTCCTTCAATTCTCAGTTTGTTACTGCTTATGTATGTGTTTCGGCTCCCCTCAAAAAACTTCCTTAGAACATTGCTTTTTGTTCAGATTTTCTTTTTCTTCAGGCATATGAACTAATAGACTTACTCTTTAATTTCAGGTTTAGAACTGACAGCTCCATTAAATATATTTTCTAAGAGAGATTAACGACTTTCATGAATCCACAGTGGACACCTGAACTGGTTTATTAGTTGTCTTTATCTAATAAATAACAGATATTTTCTTTCATGTGCTAATTAAAAATCATTTTTTATCCACTCTGTTACCAGTTTTTGAGCATTCTGAATTTTGATCTTATATTAAAGATCAGTTTTCTGGGGTCTTATATAAGGTCCTAGTCAATTAATACTTTGCCTTCTAGATCAAGTTCCTTATAGTCCAGTACTAAACACACGCTATCGTTTGAGACACTACAGTTTCCTTCTTACATGTAAGCTGCAAACAGGTTCAGTTGCTGACTCTGGGTTTGGGCTTGTAAGTTTTAGACTTTCAGTTCATTTACAGCATTTTTGCAGCATCAACTTGACACAAAGAGTTTATAAGTAGTTTCAAATCTTTGTTGGTGAGGATGTTTTAGATTCTCAGGAAATTTCTCTGCTTCCTGGATTTCAAACAACGCATTTCAAAATATTTAATAAAATAATATAATTAACTTTCTAATTTATTTTTGTATAATACAACAGTATGACTTTAACAGAACTCTATACTTACATATGTTAACATAATCAGAATTTATATTTTGCAAAATAAATACTATGGAAGGATGTATGATTTAATAGAAAAATATATGTAACAGATTTTATCAAATGTTATATTTATTTAAATGATTTTTAAAAATTTTCATTAAATAAATGTTTAATGAGAAACATGTTCCATGAGTTTTTATAAAAAATTCTCTATAAATATTTTTCCTCCAAACTCTTCCATTACACACTTTTCCTCACCCTATTTTTGTGCTCCTGCTGCTGTATTCTCCCAATACAAAGTGAGAGCACTTTTGGTTCTACCAATATTTGCCAATCATATGATCCATTTACGTTTCTGTAGTACTGTGCCAGGGTTACCTCACGCCAAACATCAGAGTTCATGTTTCTTTCCTAAAACTCTTAATTTCCCACACTCTTCAAATATATTGGAGACAGAACAAAAAGATGTTTGTGTGATCAAAGTGAAACAATTTAAATTTAAGCAAGATTTAACTGATCTACGGCATGCTTTGAATATGTTTGCCGGTTATCAGTACTTGCTGGTGGTGTGGACAGGAAGGTGATGATTTAGCACATATCTGCGTTATCCTTTTATTTAAAATATTAGAAATTGTATGATATATTAAGTCATCACATGACCTATCCATCTTTGCTATATTTTACCTAAATGCATGTGACTGTAGTCTTCTAGTAAAGAGACTGCGATTCCCCTCAGTTGTGCAAAACATTGAGTCCTTTGAATGTAAGAAAGTGCAATTATATTTCTCTAAAAGAATTGAATACTGACATATTCTATAACATCCAATTTATAAAATTTATTATAAGACTAGAGAATATGGAGAAAACTAGTTGCTCCTTCTTTGCTTATTTAGGTTCAGAATTTAAAAGAAACATATTTAAAACAGAACTTGAATATGAATTGCACACAGACTTGTTAATGTGGTGCTGCAGGAGTAGGAAGCCTTGTTTGCTTGAATTTTTGTAGCTTCTCTGAATTTTAACCTTTTATTTTACACATTTCTATAGCTGTTTGCCAACAGCTGTTTGGCTTTTTAAATAAGGCTTAAACCCGAGGTTGTGAGACTTAGTCACACTGAGTAACACCTTACAGCATAGTTCAGTCTCACTGAAATATACCTAAATAAATTAACTGCATAGAAAGGCAACAGAACCTAGTCTTATATGAGCTTTCAGATTTAATAATTATTTTTCCCCTTCAATCATTAATGCTAGTAATGGTCAGTTCCTTAAAAAAACAAACAAAAAAATGGCATGTGGATAATCAGCAACTTTTTTAGATAACCGTATACTGTATTTTATTATTTCATACATGCAGTTTTTCCTTTGTATATTTTCTACATATATGTACATATGAATGGGGTGGACATCCTGAAATAAATGTTTATACAATAAAAAATATCAGGGGAATATAGTAAATATCTATTCTCTTATGTTCTTAATTTTGCATATTACCTGAGTAATGACTATCCAATAATCATTTCAGGTTCTCGTTCACATAATTATAGCTGTAACTATCTGAAAAAAATCTCATACAGATGTTGACAGTGAATGGAAATTATTTTCACCTACCTTGCTCAGAGTTACAAAATCAGACTCTACAAGAAATGAATAAACAAATTATTTCCTTATGTTCTTAAGTAGTTCCCTCAGAAGTTCCCTCAGTAGTTCCCTAAGTAGTTCCCTTAGTTCCCTAGTTTCCTTATTTTCTGTAATTTTTGATGATTGGGGGGGCTGCCACCCATAATTATTACATCACATGTTTTTTCATCCTTTGTCTTTTCATCTCTATGCCTTCATCTGTTGTTTTTAGGACCTTGGAGATGGAGAAAATATTTTTTCTGTCTTCATATGATGGATATAAACCTCAATCATATTTCAGACTTGTCCATCTAACAGACCTGCTGCCCCTAATATTTGCTCAACAGACCACTATAACTCTGGCTGTAGCTGGAAGACAGTACTTCAGCATGATTAACATTTTAACTCATAGGCAGACACTTGGCCTTATTGTCCAGAAGGAATATGTACCATCTCTGTCTCTAAGCACCTCTGTCTCTACATGTACATGTAGAGTGCATTTTGAGGCTTGTCTCTTGCTGAGCTAATTACTAAGAAGATGGTCATTAAGTGCATGGGTCTTGAAGTAAAGCACTTTAAGCCCACTCCTAAGTCCACTCATCCTCCTGCAGCTTCATCAAGCCTTTGTGAACAGTTTTCTGTCTGCCGAGTAGTCTCTTAATGCGTTTGGCATTCACAATGCTGTTGAATCTGATTTACTACAATTTATCTTACACTGCCTTGAATGGACAAGGAAAGTTGTCAGACTCCCTATTTTGAAGAAAACTACTGCTTGAGGATATATCTCAGATTAGATCTTATCTCATAACCCAGCTATTGCAACTGGAAAGCCTCTTCCTTTTGAGTATTTTCTGGCACTGCAAGAACTTTGTCCTTGCAAACAGTCAGTCTGTGGTCACCAGTCTGAAAGTTAGTTATTCATTTACTTGTATTTGTGCAAATGTGGAAAGAGATGCTGAACATATACAACTTGCTTGAATTCTGATGTAATATAGTAAAATGTGAGCAAACTATTTTTTTCGTTATGAACACATGGGTAACTAAAAATTTGAGTTTAAAAAAATCCAAGAAGTAATCATGATATTTTAACACCTGAAGGAAATTTCAACCCCAGTTTGGATTCCATTGTTTTAGATGCCTTATTGCACTTGCTTATAATCCTCATGTCCTTAAGTTTAAAGAGCCCTCAGAATTTTCAGATGTGATTGACCAGGCGACACATATGTTTATGTATATATACATATCTATATATAGCATATAGTATTAAAGGATACAACTGATCATACAAATTCTTTTATTTTTCTTCTATAGATGTCAAAAATGGTTTTTCTGAATTTCATGAAGATCAAACTGGTAAAAGCTAATAAAGACTCTAATAACAGCTCTGACTCAGGTCATGTTTTCTAAAGAATCAGCTCCCCTTTAGGACTCAAATTAATTGGCCAGATTGCCAAAAGAGATTGCATTAGAAAATGCAATCATAAGTGTTATGATTGGAGCTACTGGGTTTTGTTCCTCATTTTTTTTTGCCTTAAGATGAAAAAATATTATTTTAAAATAATTATTTCCAGTATTAGAGGATGAGTACTTAAAAATCTGGCCTTGAGGTCTTCTCAAAATCTGGCTGTAATTGTGAAGCTGAAACAACCCTCTCAAATCATAGCTACTCAAAATGTCAGGAATATTCTGAATATGACTGAGTTTTATAACTTTGTCAATCAAGCCTATCACTAAATAAAATGTCAGATGTTGAGTTTGTCTATTTATTGCTAAAAAAGTTTGAATTTTAACTTTGACAATGTGCCTGAGAAATTATAACTTTCATCTTCTTGCTAACTCTTCCAAGCAGACTTGCAATGTAGTCATGGTTGGCTGTCCTAAGTTACAATATAAAATGTAACCAAAAGTATGTATTCCATTATCATCTTCACAAGCTGTTAAAACAGGTGGGGCTGTGCTCATTATCCCCTACCATGACTCATCTCTGATAACTCCCTCTGGGGCGCTATCTCTGTTTAATGGGCTATCAAGGACCCACCACATGACTCACAGAATTACATCAGCCCATTGTGAGATGCTCTGCCCAGAGGGGGAAGAACCCGGCATTCCTCCTGGATATAACCTGGGGTTTGGAACAGCACAAGCAGCCTTACCTACTGGATTCCCAGAGGACAAGACCTGCATAACCACCATTGGACCTTCCGAGGAGGACCAGACCTTTTCTACAAGATCACCACCTCAACAGAACCACTTCAAAGAGAACTGCAGCTACCACTGAATCGGACTGCTACCAACACCTGCCCGGCAGGGTGTCAGGTCATACCCTGACTCTCTTAAGACAGGTTAAACCAGTGTCTCTGTATTATTGCTTTGTTATATATATTTATTAGTAAAGGACTGTTATTCCTATTTCTCATATAATTGCCTGAGAGCCCTTTAATTTCAAAATTATAATAATTTGGAAGGAAGGGGCTTACATTTCGATCCCAAGGGAGGCTCCTGCCTTCCTTGGCAGACACCTGTCTTTCAAACCAAGACATTTGCACTTGGAATAAAGGAATTTTCTCCATTTAAAATGAGGTGATATTTCTGAATATCACAGAAAAAAAAAAAAGAACAATGAGCAACTTTCCTTGAATCCACAGTACTATGTATCATGGCAGGAAGAAAGGATGAAGTTAAAAACATTTTTTAAAAAGGACTCAAGCTAACAAAAATAACTTTAATTGTAATCTTTAACATTTGAAAGGTTATTTGTTTAAATTCTTGGGAGTTTCCTGTAAATATTTGAATATACCTTTTTTTCCTCAAAGCTCTTCAATATTTCAAATTAAATCTGAGCTCATACTGGAGTGCAATGGTGTTGTGGTCCAGGATCTCACTTAATATATAGGAAAGGTACATCTGTCTATTTCTTTGCTTCCCTGTACCATACATGTCTGAAAATCCTATTCTTCAGCAAAGATGATTAAAACAATGGACCTGATTATTAATTATATCTCATTAGTCCTATACACAATAGTGTGATTAGACTTTTCATATATACAGATGATACATCTCCTTGTAGGATACTCACTTATAAAGACATTCTTATGATAACAGAAAGCATAAAGCTCATGACATTACATTACAGATAACTTTATTTTGTCACATTTCTGCTGTCTCAATATTACACATGATTAATTCTTCCTATAAGATATTCTGACCTCTTATTTTCTTTACTGTGTTCTCTCTAAATTCTTCAATCTTTTTAAATTATAGTAACGATTATCAATTTTTGTTACAAAATTGAGGGTTTTTTTTTTAGTGTATGAAATGACACTTCAGTGGCAAAATAATATAGCTATGGAATATATAGTGGTTTGTTAGTGCATTCAAACTTAATGCTTCTGTCTTTCAGTGATGTTGAGACCTTCATGCATATGACACATAGCTACTTAAAAATCTAAATGTTACCTAGGTAATAACATTGAAATTATTTAATGTAGTGTGAACCCTACTGTAAAATTTCTTTTTTTTTCCACCTCTCCTTCCAATAATATCTCCTCATAATGCCCATGGATTTTTATCTTCCTTTAAATATTCCTACCTTTGACCCCACTGTTTTTACTTCTGAGTAGGTGAAATCATCAAAGGGTGCCAGACTTAATTTTCATTCCTCGTGTTTTTCAAAAAATGGCTATGTGAGGTACTAAATATATATCCATATATATAATCTGAGTGTGTTGCAGGCAATATTTCCCTGATTTGGTTATACTGTTTCCTGAAAACTATCATATGCTACACCTGTAGAAAGATTAAATTTCTTTTATGTAATCTCTGAGTCTTCTATGCTATTCTTCAAACTTTGAGACTGGCATCCTCTGTGGCCAGCTATGAACAACAACATGGTAGCTTATATAAGTCTAGTCCTGGATGCTGATACTGTGGTTCGGGAAAATATCAGGTAGAAGAGAGGAACAAATATGGATGAAGAAAATAAAACATTTCTGCCAAACGCTGGTATTTTCATGATAAAAAATTGTACTTTTCTACATACAAACTGCAAATGTATGTCTGGATGCTGGGAAAGGGGGAAAAGACACCACATGTGGGGTGAGAAGTAATTATTGAACGGGACAGAATGAACACAAAGAAGTGTAATCACGCAAAGAAGAACAGTCCATGGAGCCTGTGCAAGGAGTTCCTCTGAAACCTCTTTTGGGATAGGTGGGCTCTGCCCTATTCATGTATTTGGCTGCTGGCTGATACCTTTCAGGAGAGGCATTTAATTTCAGAACTTAGCCTTCTCATTGTGCCTGTGATTTTAAACTTACTGGGTAATGGAGCATATTACCATTTACCATATGATGAGATGGCTTTGTCTGTCAGCCAGGGAGCTGCTTAATGTTATATATGGGTCAAATGAGCCAAAAAAAGAGAGAAGGGAAAAAACTCCAGAACCTTGAGCCCTCTAGCAAAAGGGGAACCTTCCCCTATGGCAAGCAGCCACATAATTTTTTTTAAAGATCCATTTTCTCCTGAAAATTGATTAAGCATCACTAAATCACATAAGATAAAGGAATTGCAAGGTCAAGGGCGATTTCTGCAGAATCAGCCATTGCAGTGATCACAGTAGCAGATATTGTCCTTTTGGCAGAAATAATTCTTTAATATTTGCAAATACATTTAGTTCCATGTAAAAATAGCAATTCTCCAACAGATCGGAACACTAAAGCCTTTCCTTGTGAATATTTGCACATAATAAATGAAGAAGCACTATAAAAGCCAAATCAATCAGATGTTCAGAATTTGACTAGTTGTTCC
Organism: Gymnorhina tibicen; assembly: GCA_013399875.1. Classification (NCBI taxonomy): domain Eukaryota; kingdom Metazoa; phylum Chordata; class Aves; order Passeriformes; family Artamidae; genus Gymnorhina; species Gymnorhina tibicen. The sequence continues at coordinate 168,050 of VXAZ01000788.1, forward strand.
CAAAGATAGTTTTACTGAATTTATCCCTTGGAAGGTGTAACACTATTTGCAAAGCTTTCATGACATCGGGCTATGCAAAAGTAGAGAAATACATAAGCTAAAATTAAAGGGATTTATTGAACTAATCTTATGTCTCAATTTGATTTAGTGAAAGTGTTTATTTTTCAGCAACTTTGACCAGAAAAGCAAAATAAGAAGTTCAGGTTCAGTCCTTGAAGAAAGCTCTACAATAACCATGAAATGTACTATACAGACAAAATAGCATTTTTCCTCACTGTTCATAACACTGCTCTTCTAACTGATAATTGTTAAAACCCTAGAAACCTTTTATTGAGATGATGTAGAGCAGAATTCATTTTTGAAGGGCTTGGATATCTGAAAAATTCCAGAGCCTGAGTAGTCACGTATTGCACCCCTGAGACTTAAAAGGATTCTGAGTCCTACATATAAATGTAGACCATCTTTCTGTCACTTAAATTAGTTGACATTGATCTTACCCTAACTGTATAAACCATTATTGTGGTAAATATATGGAAAAAATGATGTTTGATTACAAATGAGAAGAAAAAAGGTGAAGACCTTTTCAATTTTTCACATGATCAGCCTACTCTTAGTCAGTAGTCTTAGCCTTGTATAGTGACAGCTTTCCCCCACAGAAGCTATATACTCCTAGATGACTGCAGTATGTGTGGAAATTATCCCTTAGAATCTGGTTGGTACCTTCCTTTAAGTAAATCTGAGAACCACAGAGCTGAAATTCATGCCTAATGTTTCTACAGCTAAACTGGCAGACGTATACTTAAGATTAATTTGATCCTTATCTATAACATTCTTTTGTATATACTGCTTTTAAAAGAAGATGCATGGTTATATGCCATGTCTGCGACAAGAAGCTGACTGCAGGTCGGTTTGTGTCTGTTAAAAGATGTCTTCTTATATTATCACATCTTATTTTTATGGTAGGACCTGCATAATCGTATAATTTTGCGCCATGTACAGTTTTGTTGCAGGTACAAAGTAGCCTCTAAACCCATCTCAAAGATCTAAAAATAACTGTAGACCAGAAAGAGGTCCTGGAGAAATATGAAACAAAGATGAAATAGGAAAGAAGTAAATGGCTCTTGCTGTTTCCCACTGGATATTTACAAAAAAAAAAAAGACAGCAGCTGCCATTTTCCTCACCCAGATATTATTTAATCAGATCAACATAGAATTGTTCTGGAGTTTACAGTAACCATAATGCTGTAAATTCCCCCATCTTAATTCTTAACCTTAAGATTTTCTTATTAAAGCCAAATTATGCCTCAAGAGAGAAATTTTTATAATGTGCCTGTGGATGATGGTGAATTTTCAATATCAAAGATGAACCAGAAGTTTAGGCCTTCCAATCAACCCCACTTCTCCAAAATCCGTATTTGTAAGTGCCCTGTGGTGTTAAATTTTCTCTTGTCAGTCTCCAATTTTCTTGACAGCTGCTGTGATTTGCTTTCAGTGGGAGTATGTTAGCATTTAACCAGTAATTTGGTGTCATCTGAGGATTTTCTGATAGGAAAAATATCTTTCCTTTTATACTGCACTAGCATGGAAAAAAGTGCGCAGGCAAATACTCAAGTTCTAAATCACAAATGATGGCATTCTGTATTGCTTCCATAGTGTAAGGTGTTTTCCTATACCATCAAGTGTACAGGCTCACTTTGGATATTTTTTTTGTTTGTTGGGTTTGTTGGGTTTTTTTTTTCCTCCCTTTCTTATGTTCTATGTTTGAAAAATCAGGAATCCTACGTCTTTGTGTGCTCTGTTTTGTTAGAGAAATGTGTTCAGATGACTAAAAGCAGTCACACAAACCTGTAATTTGTGCTGCAACATAATATGGGAAATTTCCTCTGTTCAGCAAAGTCAGGAGGTAGTTGGTGTTAAATGCTCATTCTCTCTCTATCTCTCTCTCTCTCGTGTATGGAATTAGAGATGGTAAGGACAGAGTTATAGTTCATGTTACCATCCTTTGTAACATCTCACTTGGGTTCTCTGAAAAGTAGAGGTAACCATAAAGGGACCAGGATGATGGTTTCATGTACCAGTGGCTCACTGGGTGTTCAATTGGACGGCCTCATCTCACTTGGCTTCCCAGAAGAACCCATAACTTGGTGATTGTAATATGGAAAATAAACAATAATAGTGATAATTAAAACAAAACAGCCCCACAAAGACAACTTGAGACAGTCACAAAAAACGAGAAAACTGTAAAACCTTTCTTCAAGCCCTTGTCTTACTGTTTGTTGTGAAATGTAAATTTATGCATCTATGACAGGGCTTATTGAAGACTTTACGCAACCATATAAAAAACTATAATTTTGTGAATGGCTCAGTTATTTGGAATCCTGGATTAATAGTAGAGAAGTAATTAGTTCTGGTCATAAATTAGAAAGGAAAGCATAAACATGAAATCTATTCCTTTTAATTTAATAAATGTTGTCAAATTAAGAAAGTTGCCCAATATGACAAAATACAAATTCAAGGGATATTATCATACACCTGAGATATACTACTTCTGTTTAATGGTTTACAAGCCATCTTTATTATCCTCTCATACAACATCAGAACAAATGTGCATCTGTTAAGGTGAATTTTATTTGTCAATCTTGAGTCTAACTATACCTTTGTTCTTTTCTTATATTGAAAAAAAATTATTCATTACAGAACATATGGAAAATACTTATTAAGATTTATTTTATTTTTTATTGCCCTTGCTATAATTGCTTTTTTTGCTCTGGTTATAAACCCTCAAATCTTCTTTAGTTTGGAACTTGACATCTACCAATAAAAGGACAAAATGAAATACAAGCTACCAAGGAATAAGGTTGATGTTAGCTTGTGTTTTCTGAAAAATCACACAACAACAAATATTCAAGGCACCACTGAATTTCCAGGCTGTATAATTCACCATTCACTTAGGAGCTGGACTTGATGATTCTTATGGGTCCCTTCCAATTCAGAATATTCTGTGAAGTCTGTGAATAATTCAATTGTAATCAATCTGAAGTGAAAGACAGACAAAGTGATCTATATGCATGCTGGAAGATACAGTCTCTTTGGAAGGAAAGAATGTACACAGAAATTAACATTCTGATTGCAGACAAACAAATGTATGTTAATGTAGGCTTGTGAACACCTCAAAACTTCAATACTGTTGATTTTTGGGACTAATTTCTTCAACTGTAGCCTACAGTACACATGCAAACATTTTAATATGCCCCAGACAAGTATTGATATGATATGGATGCTCATATACTATGGTGTGGGCTAGTTTAAAATATGCTTTTTAGCGAAAAAAAAAAGAGTTCAGATGTATAAATTCCTTTTATAGTCAATATAGAGAGGTTGGCATACATAAAAATGATAAAATCATTTGCTTCTAAAGAGATTTATCTGGATTGAAGTTGCCAAAATTAGAAACAACTATAAAACCTCTACGCTTCTCACTTTATAACTGGCTTAATATTGTATTCTTTATCACAAGGTTCACAGAGGTGTTTGTTTGGTGGGGTTTTTTCCTAAGTGTTTGGCATTTACCTTCACACCTAGGACTGCTGGAAGTAATCCATTGTGTGTTGACCGTAGGGTTGACTTCATTAGTGTTGGGAAGAGCAAGCCAGATAATAATGTACCTGACTAATTATGCCTGCACGTTATCATGGGCCAAAAATGGAAACTGCTTCCCAAAATCCAGCTCAAAATAAAACAGGGAGTATAGTATTTTCGTAAGTGCATGTCAGTATCGTATGTGTTTGTTCTGTTGCTAGTTCACAATGGTCAGAAAGATATCTATGAGAATCAGGATATGCACAACAGAACTTAAACATTGTCACAGTGTCTCAAACACTGAAGTTACTCAAAACAAAGCACTGAATGAAGAAAGAAAATCGATCATTTTACTAGAAACTGTAGAACATGTTAAGTGTTAGAAACAGGAGGAATTAAAATTCTGATGCCTCATTCTCTTCTAGGTAGAACATAATGAGAACAGAAAATAGCACAACATTAATCCATCCTTGTGACAAACCTTGCAACGTAAAGGTCAATGGGTACAAACTGATCTGTCCTTGTTACTGTCTTCTTGTAATGCCACAATCCTCTGTAGTTACCCAAGTACAAAGTCATACAAAGTATTAGTTTTCAAATCAAATCGTACTCTTGGCAGTGGGTCCAGTTAACTGAAACTGCAGTTTCTATTTCACTTAAAATAGATAAATAATGAGATACAATGTGCTGAGAATTCAGTCAATAGTAATAGATAGTTCATACTTAAGTAAAGGACTGACTTTAACTCTTGTGCATCTTTTGATTTTGGCGTTGATTTTTCCATAGAGGTTATGTGCATGTCACATATATCTGGAAGCTTTGGCTTAATTAGATGCTTTTGTATTTGAGTACAAAGAAACCCTGAATGACACTATTTATGCTAATTCAGAAGTGTGGGATGTAGTGAACATTTAAAAATAGACTACGTGACTATGTACCATAGGATTGGAGTTTCAAGGTTATTTCAATACACAAAAAAAGGTTTTTTTCTGCTTAAACACCACTGCAAGGGAGGCCACACTAATCAGGTGAAGGCGTGTCTCTGAAATATCCTAGATGATTAGATCTACCAAGGGCTACTTCCTTCCTACAACAGTTTCTAATGTCTTTGTGATATTATAAAGAAGGTTAAATATTTATCTTTAACTCTTTGACTCTTTTGAAATAAATGAAATACCATTTTTCAAATTTACCTTATTTTTGAAAGGTCAAGATTACTAAGAAAGATTAGGCAAGATTTTAATTTTCACCTTTTCAATGAATGAAGAGGAAAAAAATCATACTTGGTAAAAAAATATTTTCAGAGAGGTTTAGCACAGCATTCCAACAGTGTAGTGGTATTGACTGGCCTAGAAAGGAGAAATATACTAGTAAAAATGAAATCCCAGATACACCTCAAGAATTTCTTGATTCACACATGTCAAAAGTGGCAAATGTGAGGTTTTTAATTTGAAATGTGTTAGAAGCATTTCTTTCTTTAAAAAAGATAGCAGTCATCTTATTTTTCCTCCCCATATCATAGGTCTCTGGCACTGAGATACACCATACCAATGGGCAGATTTAAAAAAAAAAACCTCTTGATTTCACAAAGTGATTCAAATGTACATGAGATTAAATCTGATAAACTAGATAAAATGTATGAAAGAGAAGAATGAAGAAGAAAACCAGAAAATAGTATGAGGTATTTCAAACAGTTATAGAATGCACTATAACAGAAATTAAAAATGTATCAAGTAGAGATTGATTCTCAGAAACTAATGAGATATTTGACATAGGTTTTTGTCAATAGAGCATGAAAAGAAGTGTTAAAGAATTTAAACCACTCTCCATTGTGTAAGGATAGCAACTAGTTAGCTTTATTTAGTTCTTAAGTATCTGGGTAGTATTATTTGGAAAGATTACAAATTTGGTTGATGAAAGTAATTATGCTAATCTGAATTCTTTAACTCCATGAGACAGTTTGAAAAAAAACATAAAACTCTACTATCTTAAAATTGAAAGATCTATGCAAAAACAGGAAGGCCAGTTCTTACTGGCTACGTTTGTGTTACTGAATCTAAAAGCATTTTCCTGCTTTTACTTCAGGATATGGCTTGGTTTTATCAAGGTAATTGAAGGTGTATCATACACCCCACTGCACACTACAGTCCCCTACCCCATGCCATCATCAATGAAAATGACAGTGTACAGGTGTTATTTTTGAAAATCAGATCCCTCGATTGATACTGGCTGTATGTCTAATAAGGAAAGCATTTTGATGATTCTGTCATTAAAGTTCAGAGTTAGACCTTTTATCAAGCATGCTAGAACTTTTATCATGTTTGGGTAAGGTATCTCTTTGATTGCACCAAATATTCTTTTTAAGAAGACTCTCCTTTCCACATTCATGAATTTCCTATGATCCACAGAACTGGAGTATTTGAGCTAAACCTACATATTTTAAGATCCACGTATTTAAAATCAATCTATTTGTGGTTCTTTTATGATTTGCCTTCTTTCATAAAGTGGTGGTCAATTAACTGGAAAGTATGCGGAGCTGGAGGTTTTTTAAATGACTCCCTGATAAATCACATAACTTGTTTTTTCAAAGTTTGCTATCCTGTTTCAAAAAAGACTCCATTTGACTTGGTCATTTTTTTTTCAGGGCTTGGTTTTGTCCCTGAAATTTGTAATTCCCTTGCAGCTAAGCTTCAACTGCACTCTTGACCTGAAACATAAACAAAATTGTCTGCACTTTTCCAGACACATTAATCCTACTATAGTAATTATGTGTATGTGAATTGTTAGGGAGGCACTCACAGTCTCATGGACAAAGTGTTTGTCAAAAGGCAAAACTAATTTATCGGGATCTTGGCAAACGGTAACACTCATATGGGAAATCAAGCCTCTTGAACAGCATGATCAATTGTTGTCTGATGGCAATGGGGGTCTCTGCTGCAATAATCACTGCAGTGGCATCTTCAGCAGGGTTGGATAAAATTCCAACTGCTCCATGATCCTGTATGACCACTCCAGCACATGAATAACGCACTGCTATCAATTACCTTAACTATATATAAAGCATCTCTCAAATATCTCAACTATGTACAAAATGCTTCTCTGCATGACACTTTTTATATCTCTATGAGGAGTTCTCTACTGGCTCCTAACAAATATTTGTTCTATGTACAGTTTGATCAGTTCTGCAGTAGGAACTGCCTGCAGGTCCTTGGGATAATTCACATGGGATATTAATCAGCATATTTAAGGACAACATGATTTTTGGGCAGACTTGGGAATCCAGAGAGGTCCCAGCTGACTGGAAGCTGACAAATGTCCCAATTTTCATGAAGCAAGAGAAGGAGGACCCCAGAAACTACAGGCCTGTCAGTCTTACTTCAGTGCCTGGTAAAATCATAGAAAAGCTTATTTTGTGAAGTACTGAAAAACACCTGGAGAACAACATAGTCATTGGTACCAGATAGCTCAGCTTCATGAGGGCAAAGTCCTGCTTGTTGAACATGATTTCCTTCTATGACAGGTTAACCATTTTAGTTGATGTAGGAAAGCCAGTAAACTTTGGACTTCAGCAAAGCTTTTGATATTGTCTCTCACAGTATCCTTCTGGACAAAATGTCCAGCACACAGCTGGATAACTGTGTTATGCAATGTGTGAGCAACTAGCTCATGGGTCAGGCACAAGGGATTATAGTGAGTGGGGTTATCATCAGGCTGGTGTTCAGTCACTAGTGGGGTTCTGCAGGGCTACATCCTCACCCCAGTTATCTTTAACATCTTCATTAATGGTTTGGATGCAGGATCCGAAGGAATACTAGGTCAGTTTGCCGATGACACTTAATTGGGTGGAGCTGTCAACTCCCTTAAGGGAAGAGAGGCCCTGCAGAGAGACTGCAACTAATTAGAGAGAAGGACAATCACCAACCATATGAAGTTCACCAAGGGAAAGTGTTGGATTCTGCACCTGGGACAGGGCAATGCTGGTTCTAAATGTGGACTAGGGAACAAGAGGCTTGAGAGCAGTGCTGCAGAAAGGGACCTGGGAGTCCCAGTCGATGCCAAATTGAACACGAGCCAGCAGTGCCCTGGCAGTCAGGAGGGCAAACCTTGTCCTGGGGGGCATCAGGCACAGCATCGCCAGCCAGCCAGGCAACAGAGGGGATTGTCCTGCTCTGCGCCGCACTGGGGCAGTTTTGGGCACCACAATAAAAAAAGACATGAAACTATTAAAGAGCGTCCAAAGGAGGGGATAGTGAAAGGCCTTGAGGGGAAGCTGTATCAAGAGTGGCTGAGGTCACCTGGTTTGCTTAGCCTGGAGAAGGGGAAACCTCACTGCAGTTACAATTTCCTTGTGAGGGAAAGAGGAGGGGCAGACACTGATTCTCTCTGGTGACCAGTGACAGGACCCGAGGAATGGCCTGAAGTTGTGTCAGGGGAGGTTTAGGCTGGATTTTAGAAAAAGGTTCTTCACCCAGAGACTGGCTGGGCACTGGAACAGGCTGCCCGGGGAAGTGGTTACAGCACTGAAACTGTGTGAGTTCAGGAAGTTTTTGGACAATGTGTTTGGACACATGATGTGACTCAGGATGGCCTGCACAGGGCCAGGAGTTGAATTTGATGATCCTGATGGGTCCCTTCCAACCCAGCATATTCTATGATTCTATCATTTAGACAAGCAGGACTTGCCTGGGAGGACTGCTAGAACTGTCCAAAAATTCCCACCTGGAGAGTTTCTGTAAAATGAAGTAGCTGCCTGATGATGAAGGTGACTAGTGGTGCAGTCAGTCAACTGGTTAAAAGTTCTGTCTCCAATCAATTATCTCATGTATGCAGATGGCTGGCTGGGAAGTTCCTAAGCCACCTGGGAATTAACATCACCCTGATGTCCAACCACATCACAGTTTTAACTAAAGGGCAGGCTGGAATTTCAGCTTGTAGCTCACTAATAACTAAGATTCTTAGCATTTGCCACATAATAGATCAGTGAAATGCTTTGGCATATATAAGGTTAAAAAAATAATATAAATCCAAGGTAAATATGATTGAAGTAAGAATAGACCATGATTATGTTGGGGTTTTTTATTCTGTAGAAGAGTAGGATTTCCTTATCACTTGCAAGCAGGGTTGGTATATATATGTAAGTGCAGAAAATCTCAAAACATGCATGCAGATTTGAACAGTACTTCCAGTTCTTTCTATCTTGTATTATAAAACCACACTCCCAGAAAATCTGTTGTGTAGGCTAACATTTTTCTTCACCCTTGTCATGATGGGGTTTTTTTTGTTGTTGTTCATGCTTTTTGGCATCTGAGCACAAAATATGGCATACATGATGTGTTGCTAAAGACAGTATTTGAGAGGATGGAAATGGACAACTAAGCATTTCTTAGTACTAAAAGTAAGAAAATTTTTCCTTACTTTTTGACTGTCTGTTCTACTGAGATTTACTTTTGCTGACATACTTTTACATTAATTTCCCCTGTAGCAGAAAAAAGAACAAGGCTACAGGAGGATTGTATTATTGCGTTTATTTATAACATTCTAATGCATACAGTACAGTGAGCACTTAACAATAACTTGTTTGAGATCTAATAAAACTGAGGCCTGTTATATTAGTTCAGTCAAATTTGTTGATTTTCCTCCCCTTCCTTTATTTGCTTTGTTTCTGGCTTCTATTTATTTCCTTGCCATAATCCTTGTCTGCTTAGAGATTCATGTGGATAAAATAAAAACCTTCTTTGCTGTCATTGGTTTATTCTCATTCCATCTTGACAAGAACTGTGGAAAATCCAGCTAGAAGGCAGGGGTTTTTAAGCATACAGTGCCTCTTGTCTTTACCTACCATCAGCTATGTAAATTAAAAAAACCCAAAAACAACAACAACAAAAAAACAACAAAACACCTTAAATCATTTCCTATCTTCTCAGAGCATTGTTTCCTAGGGCAATGGTACTTTCACTCCCTGTGGACTGCCCTTTTATACAATCTTCATGCTTAGTTGTGTGCACTCTTTTTATTCTCCATCCAATACCTCTCCTTTCCTGTTTTTTGGCTATAATTTCCATCACACAGAAAATCTTTTCATTGTCATTCTTAGACCATTTCAACTTTATGTCTCTTTTCCAAATTTCCAAAATTTTATCAAGTGTTTCCTTTTTTCATTTACACGATAATTTTATAAACATTTTAGGGATGCATTTGCAGTTTATAGCTCTCCGCAGTTGACTGTTTCCCCTGGGCCTGTTCACCTCATGGCATCTCTGCAATTTCGTTCTCTTAATTATATTTTAGCATGCAAAAACAATGGGAGATAAGGTCTCCTCAGATGTTAGACAAAACCTGCCACAGACCTTACTAAAATTGCCTGGCAATAATGATTTTTCTGTTAAGCTTCATAATTACTAAGACAATAGCTTGTTTCGTAACTTGTAGAAAATTATAGCAGTCTGATTAAGATACTAAGACAGTGTTCAATGCTGCTTGTGTTCATTATGGAGGCTGGACAAGCCACCAAAATGACTGATGAGTAAGTCCATCATCAGGAGACTTCATGCTTTTTTCAAGGGCAAAATTATATGTCACTCAAAGATGATTCCTTTCAGGGTGGAATTCTGTGCACTTTTGTACCTATGAATCCCACACACCAGAGCAGCTCAGTTACAATTACTTTATTTGGGAAAATGCTTGATCTCATCACCAGAGAGTGATGTTTGTTGTTCTAGAGGAACACAAGGTTCATAGCTCAACTGATTCTTTTATGTCCACCTCAGAGCACCCAAACAGTTGGGTTCAGCCTACTCATTTCTACGTTAAGTACCAAATGTCTTGGAAAGTTTTCATTGCAGAAGGCAGAGAACTGCCAGAGTGGCTGTTTTTGTAATTAATCCCTATGAAAACAAAATGCTGTGATTTGAAATTGTGACCAGTTTAAGAAATAAATGGACTTTAAAAAGGAAAAATTTTGGTATTAATAAACTTTAAGCATGCCACATGATATATAATGCAATTGGCATGAGTTAATTTATAGACAATATGAAGAGATACTTCTTCAACAAATGGAGTGCCACTCTTTGATATATATTAGAAAGAAGATTGTACCTGACTTGCTTAATCAAGAAGCTGCATAATCATAGAATTAAAGAATGGTTTGGGTGGGAAGGGACCTTAATGATCATCTATTCAAATCTTCCCACCCTCTGCCATGAACAGGGACACCTTCCACTAGATCAGGTTGCTCAGGGACCCGTCCAACTTGGCCTTGAATGCTGTCACAGATGGTGCATCCACAGCTTCTCTGGGCAAACTGTTCTAGTGCCTCACTGCCCTCTGAATACAGAATTTCTGCTTAAATCTAATTTAAATCTCTACTCTTTCAGTTTAAAACAGTTACCATTTGTTCTATCACTGTCTGCCCATGTAACCAGTCCCTCCGTCTTTTTTTTTAAGCCTACTTCAAGTACTTGAAGGCTGCAATAAGGTTTTCCCTGTGCCTTCTAATCTCCAGGCTGAACAACCCCATCTCTCTCAGCCTGTCTGTGTAGGAGAGGTGCTCCAGCCCTCAGATAATCTTTGTGGCCCTCCTCTGGACCAACTCTAACAGGTCCATGCCTTTCCTGTGCTGAGGACTCCAGACCTGGACACAGTACTTTAGGTGGAGTCTCACACTGTCTGTGATTAGGACAGCTGAGTTCAAATTTGATCTGTTAAAAATCTCCATTTATATGATTTCCATCTGGAGAAGCATAAGGAGTGTTTCTGGTCATTTTCACTACAAAAAAGAGGAATGCTTTCTGTTTGACAGTTTGTAATATGAAGACAGTTTGCCAACTGAGGAATGATGTTCACTTGTATGACTCTTGTGTTGAAGCACACCTGAGAATATGTCGTGGTTTAACCCCAGCCAACAAGCAAGCCTCACGCAGGAGCTCTCTCACTCCTCCACCAGAAGCACTGGGAGACAACTGGAAGAGTAAAAGCTGGAAAACCTGGGAGTTGAGATGAAAACAGTTTACATAGGGAAAGAAAATACACACACACAAGTAAAGCAAAACAAGGAATTAATTCACTGCCCCCATGATCAGGCAGGTGTTCAGCCATCCCCAGGGGAGCTGGGGCCCATCATGCATAAATGGTCTATGGGAAGACAGATGTTATCGCTCCAAATGTTCCCCACTTCCTCTTTCTTTTCCTTACTTTATATACTGACCATGATGTCATATGGTCTGGAATATCCTTTGGTCAGTTGAGTCAGCTGCCCTGGCTGTGTCTCCTCACAGTTTCCCATGTAGTCCCAACTTCCTCGCCAGTGTGGCAGTACAAAAAGCAGAAGAGACCTTGGCTCTGTATAAGCCCTGCTCAGCAACAGCAAAACCATCTCTATTATCATCACTGTGTTCAGCACAAATCCAACCAAAACACAGCCACTGGGAAGAAAATTAACTCTATTCCTGCCAAAACCAGCACAAGAATATCTCAATCTGCAGCTGAGGCATTTCACAGCCTAAAATATCTTGTATTAAAGGACTTCCTTGATGAACAAAGAGGAGAATTAGCTGCTTTCAAAGAGATTGAGGCAAATCAACACTTTCAGAGCAGCCAAGAGAGCAGGCTTTTCATTATTTCCCATCAAAGTTAGGAAGGGTAATGAACCCATGTAAGAAGACATTTTCCAGATAGGAGAACAGCACCTTCTTGGAACAAACCTAGGGGACTGATATTGTTCTTTAATGATAAATACATCCTAAGTTACCGTTAATGGTGGTTAAAGGCCTAGATTTAGGTTTCTGAATCAAGCCCTTAGGTGACCAATGACCAGGACTTGAGCTACCTGTAATTCAAAGCTCAGTTCTTTCCAGAATGTCTCTGTGACATTCACCCAGTTTTATCACAAACACTGTTGCTGAGCTGTGTCAGACTACAGAAGGCAAAGCCAGGCAAGATAAGTAGAGTGAAAATAGAGAAATAGAAGTGTTGAGATGGTAATAGCAACACAAGGATCTAGAAGAGAAACACCAACGCAGTAAAATGCATAAAAAGCCTAAGCAAAAGAAAGAGCAGGGATAAGGGAGATCTCAACTTGGCAATATCAGGGGTTATGCTATTCCAAGAAGCAATGAAAGCCAACTCTTCCCTAGATGACTGATGAGTTCCAAGTTAGCTCTAGGTTAGATTAGGGAGAATATTAATGTTTAGTGCCGTATTTCCCAAGTCCTAGTTCTCAGCTGTATCTAGCAGACAGTAAATACTTTCTGGGTGCTCATGGGAATGTGCATCTTGCTCTCAAGGTCTCTTTGTGCAGAGCAAAATATGCCTGGAGAAACTGTGGTTTGGTAAGGGAAGTTTGGACCAGGAGACTACTTCAGAATGAGTTGAATCACTCTCCAGAGGTTAACTTTAAGGCAGGTAATATATGAGTTAGGTACCTCTGATCTTTAGGGCAGTCTTAGCAGTGCTGTGAACAGATAAAACAATCAATGCAGCCAGCCAGTCGATGTGGGATCTTTTGTACTCTCATATCCACATCTTCTAGGCTGGTAGAAGTGCTTTGCTACACAATTCATATCCTTGTGAGAGAGATTTTTACTCTGCTTGTCTGCTCAGGGAAGCATTGCTTTATTACTTGTTAGACTACATTGTCAATTTATTTTCTTTTCAGAGGTTGTGAGTAGATTTATACTTTTTAGGGGTTTTTTTGCAAAGGAAAGATTAAATTCTTACTTTACTGTGTAGCACCAGAAAGACAGAACTAAACAGGCAATACAGCGCTTATACTCTCATGCAATCCTGCTAGTACCTTCCTAATTGACACTGGTCTGAATGGTTTTAAGCCTCCTATTGCTTAAAACAGCACAAAATGTGGATTTATTCAATCTCACTTTAGTCTTCAAACAGATATTTTGTGTCTGTACTTGTTGGAGACAAGGAGGCTGTCCACAGGATGATTCAGAACTTACCTCATTTAAATTTCTCTCTTGAGGTGTCATTCTGTTAAGTACAGAAATAGCTTATGCCATTTTTGTGCCTAGGTTAGACTCCTCAGGAAGGTGCCAGAAGCTAAGTGGAACGAATTTAGATTAAATTTTCTGACAAAGAGTTTAGGTTCAAAGATTAAAAAAAGTCCTTCCAATGATATACATTACATCTGAAAGCTCCTAACTTACTGAGGAGAATAAACATTAGACTTCTTTTCAAGTTTACTCCCTGATTTCCAGGAGCATATGGCCTGTTAACTCACCTAGCTGCAATTGCCTTCAACTCTAACTTCTGTGCCTGTGTTGCCCTGTCAACCAACAGATTGGTACTTCGTTGCTTGAGAGTTACTCGCTGATGTGCTATCAGTGTTCAGATGACATTGTGTATAATTTTGCTCACTTCTGCTATGCGTTACAAAGTTATTCAGGGCCCTGGTTTTGATTCTCCTCCCCTAAGGTCTGAACAGCTGACACTCTCAGCCATCTAATTCCATGAGTGCAATCAGAACCCAAACTGCTTGAAATAATGGTATATTTCTTTTGACTTATGTGTGCTTTTACAGGTATTATTGCAACACTTCCTCACAGCTGTACAGTTAAAGCCAAAGTGTCAGAATTGAACACCTCCAGAGAGCAATAATTTGTAAAAAATAGCAAAAAAAGTAAAATTAAAAAAATTGAAGTCCTACCAACTACAGTTTCTATATGTGCCTAAAGATCTATTGGTCTAGAAATTATATAATTCTTTGTCTAAATTGGGGCAGAAATTCTACTTTATTCAGATCTAGGACACAGAACTCACACTGTGTGGTAGCCACAAGAACTAGATGAATTATTGATGAGTAAAAACAGGATATTAATTCACAGAGGAGTAAGATATTTTTGTTTTTAACTTCTTCTCATGCTGGTGATAAAATATCCTATATCATTTGGTATGAGCCTCATTAAACATACGCATCCTATGCTTTCATAACTCTTTAATGTTTTCTAGCTTCTATTTCAGCTTTAAATACTGGCAGTGAAATCAAGACACATGAATTATTAAGAGCAAAGATTTTGCTAAAATGACAGAGCATTCACTCCATCTGTCTCACATTTTTAAGTCCTTCTATTCACATGTTTTCCAAAATTGCAAAAGTAATTAACACAGAGATTTCAAATACGTTTTTATTTTTTTCTTTCTTTATATTTTGTTTGTGTTTTTTTTTAAATTTAAATGTAGGCTCTTGTCTGGACAGCAAAAAAAGGTACCCAAAACCACAGGGAATAAGCTTTTTCAGATTGTTCCTCTAAACCACAGGACAACAAGGTCCTATATCTATGAGAGTTGATACTCATATTTCCCATTTAGCTAGATAATTCCTTAGTTGCCAGACTGTAAAAAACTCTGATTTCTTTTTTTTTCTTCTTTCCAAGCTGCCTCTTAGATTTGCATTAGAAAATGAAGAAAAGAATTGTAAGGCAAGAAAAAACCCAAACAACAAAACCTGATTTTTCAGCCTAGTAAGATACCATTTTTCCTAAAATGGTAAAGTTCTGGATTTTGTTTCAGTGCCTCTTACTCACTACATTTTATTAAACTTAAATGGAAATACAGAAACCATTATTAAGTATGTGTGTTCTAACCCATACTTTGTGGAACTGAAATTTTGTCTAAAATCAGACTTATTTAGTATCTAAAGATAATCTGCTGTCACTCTCTAGAGCTGTTAAAATAAATCAAGTCCCGGTAGGCTAGTTGGGGAAATGGAGTTGGATTTCCTTGCCATTGAGAATATTTCAGTCCAAAAAATCAAACAACTACCATTTTCAAAAAACAATAAAGAATTATCATGGGATCACAGAATCAAAAAATATTCAGGCCAGGAGGGACCTCTTGTAGCTTGGTGCAACATCCTGTTCAAAGCAGGACTAATTCAGTCAGGCTGTGTAGGACTATGTCTGCAAGCCTTGAATACCTCCATGGTTTGTCACTCACTGCACTCCTCCCTGGGTAACTTGCTCCAAGATTTGGCCTCCTGCACAGTTAAAAAAATCCCAATATTTAATCAGAATTTCCCATGTTCCAACTACTGTCCTTTGCTCTCATCCAGTCACTGGGCACTTCCATGAGGTTGCTCCATGTCCTCTGTATCCTCAGATCAGGCAGCTGCGGACAGCAATATGGTCTCCCGTATTTTCTCCATTCTTTTCTCCAGACTGGTTGACTGAGTCAACCCAGTTCTCTCAGCTTTCCCTTGTCTATCATGTGCTTCAGCCCCATGACAGACATGGTGGCCTGTGCTGGACAACCTCCAAGATGTCCATGTCTTTTTTGTATGGGGTAGCCCAGATTCTGTGAAAAAACAAAACACTGCAGTCATGGTCTTGCCAGTGCTGAATTGAGGACAAGGATCGTTTCCCTCAGTCTGCTGGCTGCAGTCCTGCTTCTGTAGCCCAGAAGGCAATTGGCCTCTGCTGCAAGGACGCACTGCTGGCTTATAATCTGCTTAGAGTCTACCAGCTTCTGCAAAGATGCTGGCCAGCTGGTCAACCCCCAGTATGTACTAGTTTTTGGGTTTACTGTTCTCCAGGTGCAGACTTTTGCATTTGCTTTTATTGAAATTCCTGAGGTTCCTGCTAGCCCATTTCTCCAACCTGTCTAAATCCCTCTCAGTGACAGTCCTGCCCTCTACGTGCTCTTCAACTCTGGGGTTGTTTTGCAAATTTGCTGAGAGTACACTCTGTCCCTCCATCTAGGTTGTTATAAAGACATTAAGATGCATTTGTTCCAGTACCGAATCCTGAAAGGCATCACAACATCAGCACACAGCAGTCCAGCATCTGCTCTTTCCAGCATTAGCCACTGGGCTTTGAGTCCAGCAGTTCAGTCAATTTTCTATGCACATTACTGTCTACCTGTCCACACCGGATCTCAAAATTTCAGTGCTAAGGAGACAATGAGGGACTGTGTCAAAGACCTTCCTAATGTCAAAGTGTGAGGCATCAGCAATAATCATTTTGGTGCAGAAAGCAGTTAGGTTGCCCAGGTAGGAGTTACCCTTGGTACACTCATGCTAGCTGCTTCCAGTTACCTAAATTGTCTATCATGTCTTGAGAAATAGCTTCTGATAGGATTTGCCCCGTAACAGATGAGGTGAGACCTTTACTTGGATCCTTATCCTGGGAGATGTGATGTTTGCCTTTTTCCAGTCATCAGAAACCTTTCCCAATTTCCATTTACTTTTGAAAATTATAAGGTTGGCCCCTCAGCAACATCAGCCAGCTCCTCTGGTAGCCTTGGATACATCACATTTGGACATATAGGCTTGTCTATGTCTAACTGTCTAATATTTAGAAACTAGAAATGAAAAGTCTACCTTGCTGATCTTTCCACATAGATTTTTTAGTCCTCCTAAGTAAAGAGGGAAGTTCTATCTAAATGGGAATTTCCTACCTGTCAAAATTTTGACAATGACAGAAAATATATTTTTCAGTTCAGCTTTAAACCATACCCAAACCTTTAAAGAGCTCAGATTTTATGTCATGCTACTATTCCATTCCTTCCTCTGTAATTTTTTTTGTTATGGCATTCCCAAGTATATCAACTGCTCAGCACATTTTTCAGGCTTTGCAGTGTATTGATTTGAAAACTCTGGTTTTAAATATTTTTATTTCAATCATTCATATAAATTACCACATGCTTTCACTAGGTCTTAGATTAATCAAACATATTTTCTAAACTTTTATATGCAAACCAAATAAACAATAATCTCTACAATAAACTCCTATTTGAAGCAGTAACAAGATGTATTGGAATAATATTTATATTGCATGAACAGACATCGAAAATGAGAGAGACGTCTTTTAAACTCATGTCACTGTCATCAAAAACATTCCAAGCAAGTGACTTAATTCTATTATTCCAGTTTTGTGACCAAATTTGGTTTATTCATTCAGGGAAAAATAAAGCTGTTTGTATTGCTGATTTATTTTGCACAAACCACTTTAATTAAAGTGGCGTAATCAGTGGAAAGTAAAGAGCTATTAGACTGCATGGAATGAAAGGAAGAGTAAAGCATATTCTGCTCCCTAATCACCTGTTGGGAAAGGACATAAATTTTGGCTTTCGGTTATGAAGTAAAAGTTTGGAATTAAGTGTGAAGGAGGAGAGAAAAAACAGTTTATTTACAGTTGATTGCATTGTTTGTTTTCTATGAGAACATAGCTGTGAATCATTACCTAGTTGACAGAAAAGCAAGGATTAGCAGTATGGAGACACACATATGTATTCAACATGATTAAAGTCCCATATGTTTCTTCTGTAGCCCAGTAAATATGCTGTCTGCCCACAGAGGGGATGGCCCTGCTGTGTGCTAACCTGGCAGTTTGGGGGCTCAGCGCTGGCATGGCCTGATCAGGGTGTTGCTGGTTTAACCCAGGTGCTGGGGCCAGTGGCTGCTGCCTCCCCTGCTCCAGCTTCAGCTCTGGAGTGGCCCCACTGGGGAAGGGGTGACACACCCCTGCCTGTCACTGCCTGACAATGCATAGCCCTTCATGTGCATGAGGCTGGAAGAACTTCAACTGGCAGACCAGAAGAAGGATGCCAAATGGATGAGAAAATTTATAAAGATAAACCTAAAAATAACCAAGGCCAGAGGCAAAGGTTCCACCCGCCATCATGCCCCTCCCACTGAAGAAGGCAGGATCTTGGCAGCTCCCTGTGCCACCCTCACCTCTTTTTCTGACGACTGACATTGTCAACAGAATCACACAGAATCACAGAATTAACTATGTTGGAAAAGACCTTCGAGATCATCGAGTCCAACAACCTTAAACCCAAAAGGATCCCAGTCTCATAGTATTGTTGTAACTGAACTACAAAAAAGTCTGTATTTTCATTGAGTTAAGATTATAATTAGGTTAATAAATTATTTGTTCCACATATATACGCTGTGCTCTATTTTTGCATATAACAAGGTTTGGAGCATAAAATGTCATACCTAGTCACAGAGAAGGAAGTGTTTTTCAGCAGTATCATTTGCAGCTATATTTCATACAGTTCATCATCCCATGAGCAGTCTTTAAATTCCTATTTCACAATTCATTCCTTGTTCTTTTTTGAGACTAAGTGGGAGCAATCTGCCTGCAGAATAGAGGTAAAATCCTGAGATATGTTTATATGAATATCTACATGAATACATCCTGAGCTGGTTCTGTTTTTTTTCTGCACCAGAAGTGAAGAGTTCTGCACATGAAGTGAAATGAAGACAAGTTATTAGGTATGGTCAAATCATGTCTCTTTTTCCCTATTTTGGCCTGTTTACATTAAGACTTTAGAAAGAATTTACTGACATAATTAAAAGTTAAATTGAAGAATCTCAAAAACTCCTGATGATTCCCTATTTCTTTTAGAAGTAGTCTTTTGGTATTCTTTTCAGAGATTCTACTTAGAGTCATTGAGGAATATTTAGCTGTAAAACAAATGCTACACAGCTCACACAAGACATCGAGATGTGGGTTTTCTTAGATTTATCGTTAGGCACTCAATAGACCACATCTAGGCTACTGTTTCCAATAAAATTGGAAATATTCCATTTTCCCCAATACAAGCAAGTTATTAATACACATGAGTGACTTCAGCAGAGGCCGCCAGGGTGCTTGTGCATGGGAGCACTTGACCTGTGAGGGAATACTGAGGAGGCTGAGCTTGTTCAGTCTGGCAAAGAAAAGGCCTTGGGGGTATGTTAAAGAAGCACCTGATGTATATGGGACAAGGTAGATGGGCTTAATAACATTAATAGCAGAAAGACAAGAGAAGAGTTTTAAAATTAAACAGGAACTCTTCAGACTGGCTTTTTTCGCCATGAGCATGGTCCAACAGTGGAGGAAGTTGTCCAGAGATACTGTGCAATGTCCATCTCTGAATTTTTTTTACATTCAATTGGGTAAAGCCCTGAGCTGCCTGGTTTGACCCCATAGTGACCTTGTTTGGAGCAGGAGGTTGGGCTAGAGACCTCCTGAATTCCCTTCTCACTTGAATTATTATGTGCTACTATGGTCAGAATGTTTACCCTGACCAGGAAAGTTCTCACAATTCTGTAAGTGCAGACAGAGTCAGGATTGATGGCTATTATGTCATCGTAGTCTTATAACATGTCATATTTATGATATTTCTTTATTGACTTTAGGAAATTAAATAAAATTAATTAAATATAAAGAAAAGTGACACAAACCCCATTTCAATGGAGACTAATTCTTTTTCCTCCAGTATTAATAGGAGCATATGCACAATAATAAATAAAAGATGATTCATATATGAGTCCTTCTTTTAGACAGAGAGACAACAAACCACTGGATGATAGATAGGCAGTTGAAAATGAATCACTGGAACCATGGATTGATCAGGAAATATTATTAGTTAAATCTGAAAATCAGTGTCTTTTTATATATTGCTAGGTACACAAACTGTCATTAATGATAGTATATTATAGTTGAAGAATTTAGAGTACCTAGTTATCGACAACTGTAATATCATTGTATTTGCTTTTTAAACAGCTAGTGTGATATTGAATTATTGCATGTCTCTTAAAATCCTTTATGGTGATTTCTGTATAGACACACATGTCAATTCTTCATTTCTTCATTGTCACCAGAATTTCTGTCATTGTATTGTTTTGTGATAGTTTGGAAATCTTAGCTATACTTAGGTATGTGTCTGTAAAAAGAAAACTGATGACAGTAGAGAACATGAATGAAATAAACTTCTCAAATAAATATCAAATGGAATTTTACGTTTGATCTGAACTTTTAGAGAATTCTGCTGAAGCTCAAACATTAATATTCAGTACAGTTGAAGCAAAACAATCTATGGAAAGAGCATTTCTCACTGACTGAAAAAATGAAGAGTATTCTTTAAATGTTTTATTTGTATTCGTTCTTAGACTAAACCAAATTCTTATCCTCTCTCTTTTTTGTTTCCTTTTCCAGCTGCATGTGTTTGATAGGTATAAAGAAATTGTATATTTATAACAAAAGAGTGCTATTTCAGTCTTATTTGTTGATATGTAATTTCAAAATGTCTGTATTTCTCTGCCATTTCTCTTATTAACATGCTCTTTTCTCCCCTACAAAGTAACAAAATGTTTGCATATGTGTTTTTCTTTTCAAAAATTTTCTTGTCATTCTACAATATTCCTAGTCTTTAATTGGTAAATCAACAGCAGTCATTCAGTAAGGAGGATGTTTTGTGATATAAGATCTCATTGGAATTTATTTTTATCTTCCTAAACAGAATTTTAAATTGCAAAATAAATGTATGCTTAAGGCATCTGAACGTCATTCCTATTCGTATTTTTCAAGTGTATTCAAAGTAGATGCATTTACTTAAAGAAAATTTCTTTGTATGGAGCATGTTGGATTTGCCAAAATCTATCTGCTGCATCTGTATCCTGTAAAACAACTACCAGAAAAATGTGATTGATGTGGATGGATAACTGTAAGGCCCCAGAACTTGCTCAACAAGGGTCTTAAAAAGGCTTGAGATCCTTTTATGTACACAACAAGATATTCCTTAAGAGCTCAAAGCAACAAAAAACTTTACTGGCAAACTTCAGAAAATCAGGGAACTTTAGCAAAAGTTTAAAGCAACATTCAATCAAAAGAAAGCATTTTACAAAGCATTAACTTAACAAACTTCAATTCATCCAATTTTAAGTTATTCAAACTTTAACAAGGAGAGAAGAGATATAGAAAACAACAAATATAGCTACCACTCATGGCTACAGTAGTGTTCGAGCTGATTTAAAACCCAAGAGGAGGTAGAGTTAAGACCTGTGTGTGCGTCATGCTTTGGCTTAAAGTACCCTTGGGCTTTTTCTGGGCCCTTCCTCCAGGTGAGACTTCTGGTCATTTGGCCACTTAGGAGCTGGTTTAGGGGCTCCAGGGTCAGAGTGTGGAGCATTGCCTCCCATATGCCAGGGTTTGGCCCCACTGAGGCACTGGGATACAGGCCCCGGGGGTGTGGGGGGTGTGTGGAGCAGGGCATTGCCTCTCCAGGGCAAGACTTGACTTGACCTTTTCCCCACACATGAGCCTGAAATATTTTGAACCAGGATCCTCCTCCAGTTTCTCACAATAACCTAACTCTAAAGTTCAAGCTATATGGTTTCAATATGAACAAGTAAATTATATGGATTTAATGGATATAATGCCAAAGAACTCATGGTTCTAGTACTTGAAATGTATATATAATGGAAAATATTTTTTTTTAGTTTGTGGCAATAATGTTTTCTAAGGAAGAATTGCCTACCTGAAATGTAATGATGTTACAAAACATAAATCATGAATTCTATTGTGTAGTCAGCAACAGCTTGTATTCATCTGCAAATGTTCTGAATTGTGCCAATAATTCTGTGGTTGAATAATTTCAGTTATGGAAAGTTGAACAAGATTAAAATATTGCTGCAACGATGTTTTTATATGTTGAATAACACCCAAATGAGAAAAGAAAGAGGAAAAAATTACTTGTTAGTTAATGATTTCAAAGGCATGAACTGTTTCAGAGCAATACTTTTGTTTATTATCATAGTAGAATACGAATTCTGTGGATTCTAGACATGAAGATGTTTAACATATAGGATAGCAATTAAGGATCTTTTCCATGTAACTGCTTGCATCAAGCATTGATACAACTTTACTCCCCTCAGTCTATACCAGGGATGCCATTAGTTTTTTTGTCTACATGTTGTAGTAATATTTCAGACTGCTATAGGATTTTTCTTTATATTTCAAAATAAATCCACCCTACACACTGCTCAGAGTCCTTCACGTGAGGAAAGGTGTTCTATCCTGCAAGTCTAGCCTATTTTTTGTTTGTTTTCTGTTTTCTTCTGTATTTGCATAGAGCAGACATGCCATCTAAAAGCACAAACTCTTTGTGCCTCCGGTAATTCAGGTAATTGTGTATCAAACACCCAGTTTCCAAATTATCACTCTTCCAAGATTATAGAAATGTTCTGATACATCTTTGCATGTTTGCTTTCAGATTACTCCACCAAAATGCTTTCCTGATAACTATAATATAGTTAATATTCCTGCAATATTGTTAATTTTTTTCATTAATCTATACCTAGTTACATAAGGATAATCTTCAGTATTTGTAGGAAAAAATATACAGATCTGATTTCACTATATTCTTCAAATTATTTGAAAATTATTTGCAAAATTAAAAAGATTTAGATGATTCTGTATCATCATTAGAAAGATGATACAGAATCAAATCATCAGAGGATTATTCTGGTTAGAAGAAAAGTTATTCAGGTTATTCAAAGCAGGACTATTTTGGTCCAGTTGTGCAAGGCTGTGTCCAGTCAAGACTTGAATTACCTCCAGGATTTGACACTCGCTCCAGTCTCTCCAGTTCTTTCAGCTTCCCCTCATCTGTCATGTGCACCAGACCTAGGACAGTCGTGGTGTCCTGTGCTGTACAACCTCCAGGATGTCCATGTCTTTTTGTAAGGGGCAGCCCAGGTTCTTTGAAAACACAACACTGCAGTCGTGGTCTCACTGGTGTTGAATCGAGGACAAGGTTCTCTTTCTTTGATCTGTTTGCAGAACTCTTCCTAGTGCAGCACGCAACACGCCAGTACACACTGGTGGCTTATGGTCACCCTGGTGACCATAAGAGGTCATCAGGACCTCTAGGTTCAGTTCTACAAAGCTGCCTTCCAGATGTACATGAGTTTAATCCTGTACATGAGTTTAATCCTTCTTAGGTGCATTTTTTTTGCATTTGCTTTTGTTAGAATTCCTGAAGTTTCTGTGAGTTAATTTCAGCAAGTCTGGTGCCTCTCAGTAGCTGTCCTGCCCTCCAGTGCACCAACGATACCCTCCATGAACACATTTCATGGTGTTGTCTGAAAACTTGCTGAGTGCACAACTTGTCCTGATATCCAGGTCATTGTTTCTTTTTCCTATTTCCTCATCAGTAGTCTTTTCGCCTCTGGATATTTGATGGTGTTTCCAGACATACTAATTGACCAAAGTTACCAAAAATTTTTATTTAATAGAGCTTATGCAATTTTGTTGTCATTGACATTTAAAGCTCTACCATTTCCCTCTGGTAAAAGACCAATGAACATTTTAAAACTGGGGGTTTTTTGATATTTATTAAATTCTGCTTTTATTGTTTCACTGGCTCTGGCTGGGATGGAGTTATTTTTTTCCTGATAGGCCATATACTGCTGGTTTTGGATTTGTAACTAAGAGTGTTGATAACACACCTGTGTTTTGGCTGTTTCTGAGCAATATTTGCATAGTGTCAAGGTTTTCTCTGTTTCTCACACAGCCTCCCCAGTGAGTAGGCTGGAGTCAATAGGAAGCTGGGAGGGGACACAGACAAGAGAGGTGATCTGAGTCGACCAAAGGGATATTCCATTACATATATCATGTTCAGCAATAAAAATTCAGGGGAGTTTTTTGGGGGACTTTAGCCGTTTCTTAGAGACTGGCTGGGTGTCAGTCTTTTGTGGAGGGTATTGAGTGATTGCCCTTGCATCACTTGGGCCTTTTTTTTTTTCTTTCTCTTAACTTATGAAACTATCCTTATGACCCATGAGTTTTCTCTCCTTTGCTCTTCCTATTCTCTCCCCCATCCTGGTGGGGTGAGGGAGTAAGCCAGCAGTTGTGTGGAGCTTAGCTGCTGGCCAGCATCCAGTCACTACTTGTGGTCTTTAACTATAATGTGGAAGTATTTCAGTTATGTTGGTTTCCCTTGAGTGGTATAGATCTTGACTTTTTTGTTTGTTTGTTTTTACTACTTGTTATCAATTTCCCTTTGTAGTATATTACATCAGTCTATCATAAACATAATTTTTGCTGTTTGTATAGATAATTGTATCGATACAATTATACTATATCAATGCTTCTTCATTCCAGTCATATTAATTTTAGTTTCAAATTCTAGTTAGGCTGAACTGATGTTTATAAAAGGGCTTTGTTTACTTATTCTTGCTTAACACCTTAGGTCAACAAATAATTAAATAATTTCTTCTATAATGTGTGTCCTAATTAATTTTGGTATCTTGATTTTGTGTCAAATTTCTTTACTCTTGTTTTTCACAAGAAGGACGCATGAAGATTCATTCTGCCTTTAGTTAGAAGTCCATCTGAGGTGGACCATTTTTCTGCAGAAGTTGGAACACGCAGGGGGAAGGGGGAGAAACAATCCAACCAAACAAACACATATGAAAGCAAAATACACACGCCACCACTCCTTTTTTATCTCTCTTATCCAACTCAAACAATTATTCATGATAACATGAAAAAAGAAAACAACAACAAAGCAGGCACAGGCTGTGTTGTAATCTAAAAACAAGAAAATGCTTTTTAAAAATTTCAGTTCCATTACTTCTGTGATTATGGGACTTTAAGACACTTATTGCATACATAAAACCCTAAAAACAACTCACACTGACAGCACTGTAGATGTCTTAAATCTTACAATTTACTGGAATGCCAATAGCAACCTGAGAATATTGAGGCACTAGGAAATCCAATTATTTTAAAAAACATGGTGTAATTCAATGAAAACTCAAACTGTGTGTGTGTGTTCTTGCCAAAAAGAAGAAGTAATTTTTAAATATTTATCAAAACCTGTGGTTTTGAATCCATATTTTAAGCTCTTTGTAAAATGTCCATTTGTCTTACATTGTGTCAGTGTTAGATATGTTTTGGATTAGTCTCATAAACCTAAATTAATATGTAAATGATCATAATCAAAGGCTTGTTGAATTCTTTGGGAAATTCTGAATTGATTTAATGTTTCATGAAACATGCCTTTAATAGGCACGTAGGACTGTCCCTCCTGTTTAAAAAAAAAAAATACGTAAGTGATTAAAAAGTCAGTATTTCTTTATCTGTTGCTCAGATACCAGTGTAGCTGACAGTAAAAGCTGTGTCCCTGTTTCAGTAAGATTGTCTATAGTCCTCAGAACATGCTTTAAAAATCAATCATACACTTCTACCATGACTTTTTTCTTGTGCTGGTTTAAGTTCTCAGTCTAAAAGAGATTTCAATCTTTGGTTTTAAACAATTCCAAGGCTCAGAAGTTATTAGCTCTTTTTGGTTTGTTTTCTTATTTGTTCTCAAAAAAGCCCCATCATAAACAACTTCTATCTTTAAAA
>VXAZ01000788.1:193766-259011 GCA_013399875.1 Gymnorhina tibicen
AAAAAAAAAAAAAAAAAAAATTTTATTTTTAAAAAAAAAAAAAAAAAAAAAAGGCAGATGAAATTTTTAGAACTGTTTTACAGCAGAGCTATTATTCAGAACAGGTTATTGTACCGCTTCCAGCTGAGCCAGAATACCCAGTCTTGTTCTACCTAGTGAAAATAAAAAAATGCTTAAAGATTTCCCCAGTGTACAAGGGTGCCTAACCTGTATGGATAGTATCACATCCTCAGAAAACTTCCTAACGATTCCCTCCACAGCCAGACTGGAAACCTAATCTTCTTTAGTATTACAGTTTCATTATTCTTATTTTCTATAATTTAACAACTTTTCTTATTATACTTAATGGAAAAGTCATGCAATATTGAGCAGTAACTCCTGCTAATTTCCTGCTATATATAATTTGCATTTTTTGTTGCTAGTGGAGAGTAATTAACATGCTCTAATTATCATACTGATTGTCTTCTTTAGCTTATGAGAATATAGTAATCTCAAACCTCGTTGATCTTACAATAGTACATTTTATTGCCCTCAGTAATTGTATACAGGGATATACAAGGCTTAGTTTTTTACTGAAAAAATGGTGTGATCTGGCTGTAACAAGTTCCCTAAACGTTTCAGTTTGGAACAGAGTCATGTAAGTTTTTATAGTGCCTATCAAAAAAACAGAGCCCTGCTTCTACAGTAGTGCAATGCCACCTTTTCAATAACAGAATTGTGGTTGTATTACCATTATCACATCAAAAAAATGTTTTTTTGTGTTCCATTCAGATTGTGTTTTACTGTCTGTGAACAGTTAACACAGAAAACACATTCAACTTGGAATATGCTTACAAGCTATAGTGAGTGGTTTTTCTTCTTGCAAGGGTGCTCTTTAGGAGAATAGACATTTATCTGTGGGAAAAATATTTTCCTTAATCTAAAATTTCTACCTAATTAAACTCCTTAGTAAATTTTATGTCGGTCTACAACTACGTTATAAAATAGTACTGCAGATAGGAATATCTAAGTGAAATCAAATCATCTGTTAGAATGCTGTATACAAGAACACTGAGGCTTTTGGGTTTTAAAATTAGAAGGAACATCAAGTACAATGAATTACAACTGTACATGCAAATAGATTGCATTGTTTTCACAAGATCAAGTCAAACAACTGGTGAAATTCAAATGGGAGATTTTGTATGAGCCTATTCTGCATTTATTTAAGCATAACCATTTAGTTTAGGAGACAAAGAATTCAGCAGTCTGTATTGTGTCTAAAGACTTCGTGGGAATCAGAATTTCATTTGAAACAGATTCTTCTAAGGGATCAATAACTACTCTGAAGATTTATGACTACTTTGTAAAAGTTCTCCATCAATTCTGAAATTAATATTGTCTCTCTGAGAGTACTATGTTTGGATTTTTTTTCTCCTTCTCAAAACTATCCACAGTATTCACAACTTTTAGAATGCTTGTATGAATCTACAGATGTATATGGACAGGGAATGCTAGTGTAGGAGTGAGATAAGCTGTGTGGGGTTTTTTTGTGTGTGATTAAGTCTGTTTTGTATTAGAAATCACTTTTTCAGTGCAGTGTCAGGGTAGCTGTACTCAGAAGTAACTAAAATAATGTTTGTGAATGATACTAAAAACCAATAGCTCTTAACAGAGAAACAAAGTAAAGCAATCCCAAACTTCCAAAGCAGAAAGTTTCTCAGTTTTCTATACTCAAGGTATGAAATAATACATCTTAGGGAAATGCCCCAGAGTGCTCTCAACAGCACAAGAAGCTGAAATAATTTGTAGCAAAATCAGAGGAAACATATACCATATTGCATCAGTGACAGAAGTTGGATTGACATCACACACATCTAGAAAATATCTGACCATGAGCATGAAAATAACTGTCCTAATTTTAAATTTTAATTTATTGTAGCATTACATATAGGGGTCAAATATTATTTGACCATATTGCACTCGATTCTATCAAAATAAATAGAAAGACATGGTACCTGCTAATTGATCAAATGCAGGTCTATGCATGAATGAAGAACTGACTAGACTAGCTAATTTACTGAGAACCTAATCACTTCAATGAATGGAAAATTCAGGATCAGATAATGACTCGAAAACAGTAGTGCTTATTAACACTTAGAATTCTAGAAGCAAGGCATAACCTTTGCTTGATTTATTTTCTTTCTTTTTTTCCTTTTATCCTTTTTATTTCCTACCTCATGTCCTTACAGTCCTGCTTTCTCCTACAATATTATAATTGGGCTTAAGAAAGAAACAATGATTCATTCAATTTAGGCATCTGCTCCAGCACTCTGTCAAAGGGCTCAACATGGTCCTTCTAGATTTGATGATTCATAGAAGTATTTACTTTTTTATCTTTTCCTTTTGGATTCTAAATACTCATTAGTAAAGCAAAGAGTAGGTACAATGTTCTTTGGACAAATAGGAAAGAGGTGACATCCAAAAATGAGCCCAGATATTCATTCTGAAAAAACCAGTATTTTTAAAATTCTAAGCTGAAAGCAATACATTTGGGCTTTTGTTCTGAATCAAAATGTTTAGCTAATAGCTGGCATATCAAAGCAGGAAATCACTCACTCCAAGTGGATTTATTAGTCAGTGTACTATGTTATCACTCATTTCATTGAGGCTAATATTTTGAAACAATATTACAAAATAAGAATGTACTTCTTAAAATAATAAAATATGTTCTTTATTCCTATATTTTGCAAAATTTTATTTGTTTTAGTAGAGGCAAAGTAGTTTTTAGTTGAGATAAATTAGAACTGGTGTGTTTGTTGTGAAGAGTTTATCCTCAAGAGTTGTGTTTTGTTCTTTAATCTTGACTAAGTCAGTTAAAAAATGGCCTGATGGCCAGGTCCAGAGGGTGGTGGTGAATGGAGTTAAATCCAGGGGAGGCCAGTCAAAGTGATGTTCTCTAGGGCTCAGTATTGAGAACAGGTTTGTTTAATATCTTTATTGATAATCTGTATAAAGGGATTGAGTGCACTCTCAGTCAGTTTGCATATGACACTAAGGTGGGCAGGGGTGTTGATATACTGGAAATCAGGAAGGCTCTGCAGAGGCATCTGGATGGGCTGGATTGATGAGCCAAGGCCCATTGCATGAGGTTTAACAACACTAAGTGGCAGGTCCAGCACTTGAGTCACAACTCCCTGCAGTGTTACAAGCTAGGGGCAAGAGTGGCTTGGAAAGGGGCCCAGCAGGAAAGGACCTGGGGGTGCTGGTCAGCAGCAGCTGAACATGAGCCAGAGTGTGCCCAGGTGGCCAAGAGGGCCAATGGCATCCTGGCCTGTACCAGCAACAGTGTGGCCAGCAGGACCAGGACAGGGGTTGTCCCTCTGTACTCAGCACTGGTGAGGCCACACCTCAAATCCTGTGCCCTGTTCCGGGCCCCTCACCAAGAAAGACATTGAGGGGCTGGAGAATGTCCAGAGATGGACAACAGAGCTGGTGAAGGGTGAAGCACAAGACCTGTGAGGAGCAGCTGAGGAAGCTGGCGTTGTTCAGCCTGGAGAAAAGGAGGCTCAGGAGTATTATCCCTGTCTACAACTGCATGAAAGGAGGGTGTAGCAAGGTGGGTATCAGCCTCTTCTACCAGGCAGCTAGTGAGAGGTGAGAGGACACAGCCTCAAGCTGTGCCAGGGAAGGTTCAGGCTGGACATCAGGAGGAATTTCTTGGAAAGGGTTGTTAAACATTGGAATGGACTGCGCAGGGAGGTTGTGGAGTCAGCATCCCTGGAAGCGTTCAAGAAATTACTGGATGTGGCGCTTAGTGCCATTGTCTAGTTGACAAGGTGATGAGCAGTCAAAGATTGGACTTGATGGTCCCAGAGGTCTTTTCCAACCTAAATGATTCTGCAACTCTGCAAAACATCTTTGATTTTAGACCTTCTGGGCCCTGACAACAGAGAGGACATCTGGGACTCTTACAGTGCTATTTTTTTCCCCTTCATCTTAAACAAGGAAAAACAGACAAATGCCCCCCCCCAGACATATATTGCCTAAAAAATAGAGTTGAAGATGTTATGGCCATCCAGATTCTTCATGAATATCTTTAACATTAGTTGTAAAATCTACCTCCCTTGAATTTATATGTTTGAAAGCTTATCATTTAAGGTGAATTAGTTAGTTTAAATTAGATGTACAATTAATACAGACAGTTATCTCAGAAGTTTGACTATTCTAAAAATTGATCTCAACTCCTCTCTTGTAACTGGTTTGGGGTTTTTTTAAAGGTAATTAATGAAATTTCCAGTTACTTCATAATTTATTTTTAAGTCATTGCTCATTATGGTTTATTCACTAGTTAACCTCAGTAACTTTGTGTCTCAGTGCTTCCACCTCTGAACTCCATCACCATCCTAGCAAATTAATTACTGAATATGGAATAGCTAAGAACCAGTGTAGCCAATGCTAGCTATAGGAACAGAGGTAGAAGGCCTGAACTAACTTCCTGCATGCTCATTCTGATTCCAGTGGAGGCTAGAACTTTTCCATATGTCTCATGAATTATAGCTGCATAAAATTATTTCTCATGTGAATAGAGAAAGGCACTGATTTCCCTTTTATTATCTGTCAGAGTCCAGGGAGAGCAATATGGAGCAGGAGTACCTGTGCTAGTAGGTCAGAGGCCCTGAATTAGTTGCATAGGTTGTCCTTCATCCTATACTGCCTTGTGACCTACTTAGTGACTTGTCAAAGACAAATTTAATTACATAAACTTAACCAACTATCAGTTACGTCCAATATCTCTCATTTCTATTGCCCTCCAAATGTTTTGCCAATAATGTTATAATTGCTATTTCTAGTCTACAAAGAAAATTTCAGCATACTGAATTTTGTACAAAAAATCTGTCTCAATAGCATAGGATGTTCTACAGTTGATATCTTTTAAGATTATGAAACAGGTCCCTGGTATAGACTATGGGCCAAATTAATTTCCTAGAGGACTACAGATTAAACATAAATCATGGTTTCGAATGTGAAAGGTTATGTTATTCAACCACAAAGCTACATTTCAAAATGTGACTTTATGACTTCTACCACTTCTTTCTACTCTGAATTATTCATCAAGTTAATATTTTACTATGGTTAAGTTTTCAAACTCTTTAAATTTAGAAAACAAACTTTGTGGGCTTATGTTAATAAAAGCAATTTCAAACAGTAATAGAATAAACCTAGCATACCCAGAGGACACGAGACAATAAAATAATAACTTTTTGGATTGAGTATGAATTCTTTCAATTCAAATATTTTTGAAAGTTAATAACACTTCAGAATTATTTGCATGGATTTCACAGAATCACAGAATAAATGATGTTCAAGGAACATAGGGAGATCTCCAACCACCTGCTGAAGGAAGGTCAGCTGGAGCAAGTTGCTCAGGGCTGAGTCCAGTCAAGTTCTAGATTTCTTCGGGGATGCAAATGCCACGACCACTCTGCACAGCACAATCTGTTCCACTGTTCCAGTACCTGCACTGTAAAAATAAAAAAAATGGATTTCCCATACAGGAAATGTGTTCAAGAGACATCTGGATCTGGCACTGGGTGATGTGGTTTAGTGTTTATGTGGTTACAGCAGCTGGGTGATCTTAAGGGTCTTTTCCAACCTTGATGATTCTACGAAATGGATTTCCCATGGGAAATCCTATTTTTGGCCTGGAAAAAAGGAGGCCCAAGGGGCACCTTGTTGCTCTGTACAAATGAAAGGAGGTTGCAGCAAGGGGGGAACAGATCTCTTCTCCCAGGCAACTAGTGACAGGATAAGAGGGAATGGCCAAAAGCCATGCCAGGAGAAGTTCAGTTTGGACATCAGGAAGACTTTCTTCACTGAAAGAGTGGTTAAACATTGAAGTGGGCTGCCTAGGGAAGTGATAGAGTTGCCATCCGTGAAAATGTTTAAGAAATGACTGGATGGGGCACTTAGTGCTATTGTCTAGTTCACAAGGTGGTGTTAGGTCAAAGGCTGGATTTCATGATCTTGGAGGTCTTTTCTAACTTTAATGAATCTATGATTCTGTATTTCAGACTCTGCCCATTGCTTCTTGGCCTTTTGCTGAACACCTCTATGAAGAGTCTGGCTTCCTGTTGTATACTTCTCACCTCATGTAAGGTATTTGTATATACTGATTTAAACTGCACTTACACATATATATATGTATATATAAAAATATATAGACATGTATACTAAGGCACACATTTTCATAATATTAACAAACATAATAGTTTGTTTGGTGCCTGTGGACTGTTTTAACGTTTTATTTCCTACAAGTTACTGGAGAAAGTTTGAGTATTTCTAACATTAATTAACTCCATAGAATAGCAAGACAGAAAATACAGTAGAGATGCACAGATTAAATAGACCGGTTTGGGGCTTTTTTATTGCTTGTTGTATTTCATAATCCTAAAGGTCTTTTCTAATCTAAATGGTTCTACGATTCTATGGATTATTCTTCCTAAAGAATGTGTTTCCTTAAGAAGCTGAGGGGAAAAAAATTATGTTTTTCAAAATTGCTATTACAGATTAAATAGAACAAATAGAAACGGTTACTTTGAATATAAAACTATTTCTTCCAAGTAAGAATGCAGTAATGCAATCACTAATGATTTTACACCTCTGTTAAGCTGAAGGACGATAATTTTAATAGATATTACAACAGAACTTTACCAATGGAGGTAAGTAAGAAAGAAAATATTTGGAAAAAATGAAAACATAGGTAAGTAAATTTAAGTCAGTATGTCCAACATAAGATATGCCCAGAGTTTTTGAAAGCATTAGGTAATTAACTCATTGTAAAAATGTCCATCATTTAAAAAAATGAACGTTTAACATATATATCCAGTGCTATTAATGCTGCTGTGGAAGCTTCTAAGTGACCTTCCAACAATGATGAAACCAATGTCCAATTACTATTGATGACCATAGGATGAAAATTTCACCTCTAACTCTTCTAACTACTAAATGAGTTATAAATAGTACTCCTATTAAGTGAGCAACCCAACATTCAATTAACGGTTAATGATGCATAGGGAAATAGTTTCAAACACTCTAAAATGGACTTGAGATGATTTTCAAATATAACACAAGACTTCTGAATACTGAATTGTGACTAATGCCTAGTGATAATACTTTTATACTTTTTCATCATGTACTCTGTTATATACAAAATGAACTCTGGAAAGAATCAGTTAAGTAACTCCTTGGATCAACCCAGAATCCCCTGACATATTAAAATAAAGAAGGGGTCCAAGTGTTTTGATTTCTTATGGAGTTTTCTAGTATCTTAGAATCATTAGTCTCTTAACACTTTTTATTACATTTTTTCCTAATTCATTCCATTCCTGAAGCCTACTCTGATTATTTAAAAAACAATTTTTGTGATGACTATTTGGGTATATACTTAATGGAGTATTATATTGAGGTGGAAAATTACAGAGAAATCATAAAATTATAAGAAAGGAGATTGAAATGTCATTTGTTCCCTTCCTAATCCATGTCTTAATCTAATAAATCTCATTCCTGAGAGATATTCTCTAGGATTTTGCAAAGTAGTCAGTGACGGACACATCACAACATCTTTAAACCATTTCAGTGTTTCACTATTATGAGGATCACACAAAATCCATAGAGTGTTTTTATAAAGGTTTTTTTCCTAATTTTTTACTGAGGTGAAATCTGATAAAAATTAAACCCATTATTCTTCATCTTCTTATTACAAACATAACTCTTTTTATAGTATATATTTTGCATATTTGAATGCTTAATGTGTCTTCTCCCAGTCTTCTCTTCCATAAACTAGGTTAATCTTTTCTTCTGGATCTTTTATTATTCTTGATGCTCTTAGGCTGGTTTGCATCTTCCATAATATTTATGCTCAGTTCTTCCACAAGAGGATCCAGTTGAGACATTGCTAGTACTAGCAAGAGTGGAAAAGTGAATTCACCTAATACGGATGATATATTATTGTTTATTCATACTGATGTTGAGACAGTCTTTTTTTGGAATGTGACAATATTGCTCAAGTTCAGCTTAGGATCTAAAGTAATAACCCTAAGAATCTTGACAGCACTGTTGTCTAGCTGTTTCCCTTTTCTTATAAATGTTATAAAGATTTTAAAATTTTTAAATTCTATTGAATTTTTTTTCACACCATCCTACAGTTTCCGGGCACTATTTTAATTTTTAACCCTACTACTTATTGGTATATTTAGCAATAATATTTTCTATGTGATCATAAAATTCCTATGAAGTATTCAATAGTCTTATAGGCAGGACACACCTTAAAAGATTTCCTGTGAGATAGTATGAAAAGTTCACTTTCATCCCTCTATTTCTTCTTCTGCATGTATACTTCAGTACCATAGATCTTGTTCATGACTTTTTCCCTTGCATTATGGCTATATCACTCAGCAAGATTGCAGATAACACAAAGCTGACCAGTGCAGTTGATGCAATGGAAGGAAGGGATGCCATTCAGAGAGACATGGACAAGACTGAGAAGTGATCACAAGAGAACCTCATGAAGTTTGTCTAAGGGCAAGGTGCTGCACCCGGGTCCAGCCAATCCCATACATGAGTGGGAGATGAACTCATGGAGAAGGACTTGCTGGATCTGGTGAATGGACACCTTGACATGGCAGAAGTGATTGAAGCACAAGAAAGATGTAGACATGTTAGAATGGGTCTAGAGCAGGCCACAAAGGTGATCTGAGGGCTACAGCACCTCCCTTATGAAGACAGGCTGAGAGAGCTTAAATTGTTCAGCATGGAGAAGACTCAACTCTGGAAATCTTATTGCAACCTTCCAGTATTTAAAGGGGGCTTATAAAAAAGAGACTTTTCACATGGGCAGATAGTGATAGGCAAGAGGGAATGGTTTTAAACTAAAAGTGGAGAGCTGTATATTAGATATTTAGAAACAATTCTTTACTGTGAGGATGGTGAGGCACTGGAACAGGTTACTCAGAGAAGTGGAAGCCACATCCTTGGAATCGTTCAAGGCCAGGTTGGATGAGGCTCTGAGCAAGATGATCTAGTGGAAGGTGTCCCTGCCCATGGCAGGGTGGTTGGAACTAGATGATCCTATGATCTCAGCTGTGAAGCATGTTATCCTTTCCCCTACCATTCCTCCATCTGCTGTAATATGTGAATTTTATGTCTAATTTTAGAATGCTAATGGCTCAACAGTACGTGTGTTTCTGTAGGTAGTAAAAATGATAGAATAATTTTAGTCACAGTACAAACAATTAGTACAAATTAATACATAGCAATATATAGTTTTAACAAGTATTATAGCTTTATGAGTTGAATAAAAAGTCATCTATGTTAGAAAATAGATCTATCCCTGAGCATAATTTATGATTGTCCAATTAGGCTATAGATTAAGGATAATTGCTATAGAAGATCTTTAAGATTCTGAATCCATTAATCTAATGTTTCATATTTAATGAAATTGTCAGCAATTTTTGGTTAAAAATGTAAGATCATTTAAGAGTATGTGAGTCATCACTTCCTTGCTACTCTTTTGGTATATAAATATTCCTTTCCCTTCATCAGTAAGCCTGCAATTTTCTTCTTAAATTTTACCCACCATACTGTCATGAAATTCTTAGTTAGGAAAAAATCAAATTAAAATCGGTGTAAAAAGTATCAGCAGGAAAAATGCATTATTATTTTATTCCTAAAACTTCTGAGCTTATTATCAAAGGGTAAACGTTTTTACAACCTCTTTATAATGCTTAATTTGGCAGAACACTTTAAATGTTAAATCTAGGACTGGGAATTAATTTTTAAAAATCGTTTTGGGAATATCACTGTATGTAAAAACTTTTAATTTCCTTTGAAAGGTAAGTGAATGCATCTGTTCCCAACAACATGATGGGCTTAGGTTAACACATTCTAAAAAGGGGAAATATGTAAGCTTTGGTATTGTATGGCAAAGAGCTGGACAATTTGCTGATATACACCACTCCCTGTAGCCCTGATTCATGGTCCCTGCTCTGGAGTCAGCAATGAGTTTAGAAGCAGTTACTGGATTATTCTCAGAAACATATTTAAATTATTTTTTTCATGCTAGCATACAATAAGGGCAGGATTCTTTGATTTCCTTTCTCATGTCCGTTGTGTTCTGACAATATAGCATACAATGTAGTATGTCTATGGTTGTTAGACCTAAGGTGCCAATAACCTATATCATCAGATTTTCCTGTTTCTGTCCTTCAGATATCCCTTATTTTATGCATATTACAGGTTTAATCAGAAAAGCTCTTTGGAGTACAGTTCACACTCAGCTATCAGTTATGGCCTTATGTGCATGGCAATTGTTGTTGGGAAATATTTCACAAAAATGTGAAATTATTGTGGTGCTGTTTCCTCTCAAAACATTGTCAAAAGTCACGTTTTCCCACATTGCATGAGATCAGAGCGGTGCAGCTGCACAATGTCTGAAACTGGGCATACAAAAGCACCTTGGTCTAAAAGGCTGTCATGGTTCGATGCCAAAACCACCACAAGGGCAAAAGACAGCAGTCAGCTCACATTAATTGAAAGTTTAAAGGAACTTCTATTTCCAGAATATCAAAACACACAAATAATTGGCTAGCTAAACTATTCTGATGTAAATACTAGACCTGAGGTTTTCATCTAAAGTTGCAGAGCACAGGGCAGTGACTACATAAAAATAAAACAAATCGGCCACCCTTTGTAGATGCAATTAGTGAGGGGGTAACAAAACTCCAGGCGTAAGTGACAGAGATATTCTATTCATGGCTGTATTCTCGCCCTTCCACAATGGCAAAGGTTCCTCCAAGAACTATCTTTGCAGAGAGACCAAGGCCAAAATTATCCGTTCAGGTTTGGAAACTGCATGCATGCCTCACTGCCTAATTTCATTGAACTCTGTAATTCTGAGTGCACAGTGATCTCCCCTGGGCAGCTGAGAAGGAAGTAAAAGAACGGGAAGCAAGCGATGTTCTTGACATCTCTCCGTAGCTTTGCATGCCGTGTGGCCGCATGTTGCGTTTTGCTCTAGCAAGTTGAAGAAAGCACCCAGCAAGCCACCACAGCTCATTTGCAGGGCTGGGGAGTTCACTTGATCTCTGTTCCCTGAGCTGTTGAGGGAGGGCAGCACTTGGGGAGAACAGCATTTAGCCACCAAAGGATGAGGATAATAGAAATTAATTCAACAAATTTTTGTTTGTCTGTCTTATGACAGGCTTTGAGTTAGTTTTTTTTTCAAGTTGATGGATGACTAAGTTGTTACTGAAAAGTCAGATTTTCACATCTGAATTTCTTAGGTTTCCCCCAAAATGCCACTGACTTAAATAGGAGGCTTATCTCTTACAAACCTGGGAACACAGATATCTGTCTAAAATCAAATTTCAAGCTGACCAGTCAACTGTTTTGAAAATCTTGGCTTAAAGTTCTGTACCATGCAGTCCTTGTTCTTTATGTCACTTAACTGAGGATCTGATATCACAGCACTACAATTGCAGTTTTAACCATGGACACTCACGGATTGAGGCTCATTTTCTAGAAGCCAATGGCAGACAGTGAAATAGGTCAGATAGGTCTGTCTGATGATTGCCATCTGCATAATCAGCAATCTATTAAGATTAATGAGGTTCTTATACAATATTCTGTACTTCATCTAGCCCACATTAAAATCATATTAATCAGAAAGGTCTATATATCTTCTTTCATATTTTAAAATATGAAGTTCAATCCTTACCTAACTAATAAGTCAAATAATTATAACGATATGCAGATCAGGGGAGTTTGTTTTGATCATAGATTCATAGGGTTGAAAAAGAATTGCATAAAGAGAAATTAAATTCTGAGAAAGCAATCCTAATTCTTTTTACATATGCCAAAATTCCCAGTCCAGTCTTTCTGAATATGACCTTACACATTTTGCATTCCCTTTTACTATATAAAATTGTTACATTATATGTCTGTGGATTGTATCCACTGTAAGAAATCCTTTCACTTTATATGAAAGAGAATACCTTCTTACTCTATTAGTTTTATTTTTGTGTGATTTCCAAAGAAAGCTTTGAACTATAAGTACTGGCTTCCCTGCCATGATAGGAGTTTTTCTCCATTTTGCTTCTACTCTGACATTTGTATTAGTAAGCCATCAAGTAGGGAGGCTTTGTGAGACAGGAGCATCTCTTTCATCCTGTTGCTCACTCTTCAAATCTTTTCCTAGAATGTCTTCTGTGCATGTCCTAAAGAAGTGCTCATCCTCTCCCAAATCCTCATCCTCCCCCAAAACTTCCCTACTCTCCTCACTCAAAAAGGCATTTTTCCCAATTAGAAGTTTCCCCCTGAATCACAGAATAATATAATTAATTAGGTTGAAAAAGATCTTTAAGATCATGAAGTCTAAACATAAATGAGTATTCCTGGACTTGAGCCAATAAAATACTGACAGGTCTTTGTAATTTTATTTCAGTGGGCATCTTTATTAACTCTAAGCTTATATCATGAGTACTAATTTGTTAGGCCAAAACTCTGCATAAGTTGAGTATTATTGGAGATAAAAAATAGAGTAAAATTATTTACTTCCATTCCCTGGACTCCTTTACCCATTTTTTTTCACCTGTACTGATCTGTTACTATGAAACACATTTCAGGAAGCTACACCATAATTTTCTTTTTTATGTGTGCAGAGTTTGTGATCTTGGAGGTTTCTTTAAGATAAGATTCAGTACAGGAATTGCAGAGCTTGCACAATTTTATATTTTACACTCATACCTATCACTGACAAACTGTAATTCAAATGCATAGTCAAGTCCATCCATAAACAATAAATAAAGGATATTAAAAATAAAGCCACAACAGCGACCACATACCTTTTAGCCTAATGAAAAGAAGGAGAAATGATAAAAAAGGCAGAAAACCTGATAAAGATATCTAGTGGGGTCATTCTGTACTTACAGAAAAGCAAGTGACACAGTTTGTTTAGTGATATTTTATATTCAATGAAGCTATCTTCAAAGGCTTAACCCTGGTCCCTAAAATACCCTCTGCTATTTTTAGCTTTTATTCATCATGCTGATAAGCTTTAAGCTTCTCTAGCATAAATTAAGCTCTTTACTTTGTAGGTCACCTGACTCTGAATGGCACAATATGCTTCCAGTCCAACTACTTCAGTTATGCCGGATAAAGAAAATAATGCATATTAAAGTTTCAGGAATTTGTGGGCCATATGTAAAGAGTGAAATTCTATCCTGACGTATTTTTCCAGGAGGAGCTGTATAACTGGAACAGAGGCAACAAATATTGATCTCAAAGGTGACCTTTAAGCCACCTCTCTCTCCTAATCTCCAACACTAATTTAACTTAGGCAACCTGGGAAATGTCTCTCAGTTATATTTCCAATATTTCTGTATATTCTATATATTCTTGGGTGTAAAAGCCAAACTACCTACAGCATTCTATATATGTCCCCACATGTCTTTGACATATTTCTTTTGCTGCCTGGTCACTATCATTGTCCCTATGCCAAGGTTAGCAGAGCATTAATGTAATGTAACAATCTGCATAGCCTATCCCAGAGTAATTATCTTACATTTTTCAGCCCATTTGTACCAGTATATTTCATGGTGGTGATAGACCACTAACTATATTATTCTGATGTTGCTCATTCACTCGTGCATGTGTGAAACATAGTGAAAATCTGCTGGAATTGAAAATACCATTCAGGTGTACAGTAATGATGGTGTAATGGTGTAATTATGCACCAGGATGTGTAAGATGGCAATGAAGGATGACACAAGAAAAACACCAAGTAGATTTCTCTTTCTTTATCTTCAATTGATCAGTGAATCCCAGTTTTGAATTTTTAGGGGAATTCTATATGTCAGACATGTTTACCACCTGAATTTCCTTTGTGATAAGATTAAAAATGGCTGTAAGAGATCTTTAAAGTCATCCAGCAAGTGAGTGATATCAAACTTTAAAAATTGCACTACACTCTCTTTAACAATAAAGTACATAAGGTGAAATAAAAATAACATCTATAAAACCACTTAAAATTTATTTAAATTTATCTTTTCTTAGAGAATGTATTTTCTTGTTTTGTTGGGGTTTTTTTCCATTTTAGGGGGAGATGGGGTGAGCTGCATTTTTATTATTCCGTGTTTTAGAATTCTACATGGGAGTTTGAACTTTGCTGAACTTATTGTAGTTCAATGGTAGAAAATATGCAAAAAAGTCTTAAGGTTTTCAACACCTTCCAAAAGAGGGCTTGCTCAGAAAATTAGCAGCATTGCCACACGACTTTGCCTTCATGTGACTGGGGAGACTTGATCCTGACCTCCTCTGCTGAATACCTCTCTTGGGCTGCTCAGCAACAGAAAAATTACCAATAAACTGAAGGAAGTCTGCCGAAGGGCAACCAGAATGTACAGGATCAGGAGCACTTGCCTTGTGGGGAGAGCCTGTGGAAGACACTCCTCTGGGAGGACCTGACAAGAGCTCCTGATGCTCACAGGCAGGGTGTTGAAGAGATGGACCAAGGTGTTCATGGCAGTGCATGCACACTTCTAACATGCCATGAACTTGAGTGGTATATTTAGTACAATACAGCATGTCAGGCTGGCATACACAGCCAAGTCAATATGTGTAAAGGTGCTTTTAATGATAATATGAGGAAAATAATAATATCTTCTGAAATGTCAATTTGAAAACCAGTTATTAAATTTCTTGGCCAAGTCCAGTCCAGTTACTACTGCAAACACATGGTAAAACCTATACGTATGTATAAATATGATTATATGATTAATGAAAATAGCATGCTGCTATTTTACGCCTGTTAATGCTGATTAAAGACATAAAATTTTCTCCCAAGGACTAGTTACTGTTTAGCTTCCTGAATTATTTTCTTCCTTGTTTTGCCTTTTTTTTCCCCCTTCAATTTATTTCATTTTAGCTAGTGCCATAGAATTCATACTCAGCTCTATTAACTAAATTAATTAAATAGGTTTAGGTTTCTTATCTACTATGAAAATTATTTAGACAGAAGCAGCTACTAGCTTATTCAAACTCAGAAGTTACTAGTCTGGAAAAAGAAGTAAGATACAAATTTTCTCCAGAGGCTCTTCATTATACGTAGATATTATCTATATAAGGTAAAAGAGAGGCTGAAGTAGGTGTCATTTAAAACCTCTGTGACACAAAGTCTAGCAAGCAGTCAAATATTCAAACGGGTGCCATGAAAGAATTGACAATTTTAAGTGCAAGCTTTATGACCTTGACAGAAGAAAAAACAAGAAAAACTAAAATCAACATCACAACCTTATGCTTTTCCTTTTCCATTAAGAAGGAAGTGAAGAAATACAACCTGAGAAATTCAGTCCTTTCAACTTTTTTGTTTACTGTGGACTGCTTCCTACAGATGCTTCTGAAGAGACATTTTATCACCACATTATTGTATATCGTATGAGGAAAATTATAATTAGCTTCTTAACATCTTTGGCAGATGTGTATGAGAACATTTTAAATGACTATATAAAATTTTCAGCATTAAAACCATATTCTGTCTCCAATATAATTTGTTCCATTTTTCTGTTTAATGAAGTGTAAAACACTGATAAATTGTGGAATTTTTTGTAAAGAATGTTCATATTATTTGTATAATACAGTTGGTGAACTAACTGTGTTTCTAAAAGCAAATGAGTTGATGGGATGGAAATGTAATTTGCAGCTTAAAGATCAAAAAGCAAAGCAATAACACGACACCATTGATGCTTAATTAAATTAGAGTGCATTTTACTTAAAGCAGCAGCTTCAGTGCTTCAGCATCAGTAACCCACTTAGCAAGCCCAGTACACTGGACATATACTGAGGCACTTAAAAAATGGAGATGGCAAGCTCATTTCCACAGGGAATTACAGGTGCACACACAGAGCTCGACTGCCATTAACAGAGTCTAGGACTCAAAAGGAGAAACACAGACAAATGGCAAAGTCAGTTAAAGGATTGTGACTTGGCTGCTTCAAATTGATCACTGCTTTAACAGAGATAAGTACAGTACATGAGGAAGAAAGCACATTACCTGGACTTTGGGAGACAAATTGTGAGGGTTAAGTATGACTAGCATTATAGGAAATAAAAAGTGAACCAGTGAAACTGCATCAATTCTAGTTGATTTTAATGAACAGTTGTCTCCTCATGTGCTTTCATATATTACGAAACTTGAAATTTTTTCATGTAAGCTTACAGATTTCATTAGCAACATACAAGAGCAGCAATTTAGGACTTGTTACTAAAAGGGTCCCCACTCAGTGCAACAAAATAAATTTAATATAGGAGATGATATTTTTTTCTCCATGTGCTAGAGATGGGACTGGAGCTACAGAAAATCCCTAGCATGAAGTGCAAATAAATTAGAAATTTATATTAAAATGGAACTTCTCATTGATATGAAGCATTCTTGACAGCTGAAACAACAGAAAGATGCTTATTGTAGCCATTAAGGGAAGAGCAGAATGAGTGATGAATATGAAAGCAGGAAGACAAAATGCGTTCCTTAAAAGCAGTTAAGTCACATAGCATGTAGAAGAACAAATACAGTACCTAACAAGTAATATTCATTTCTCAGATGAATGATAATTTTATTTTTTTACAACAGCAACAAAATTCTTCCAGTTATCCTAGATATCTAATTTAATAAATAAACTACAGTGAAAAAAGAAATTATGTTGTTTTCTCTAAGCATCATGGAAGGCGTATTAGTAAGAATTTTCTAAAACTGAGTAGTCATTCAGGCAAGATGATAGCAACCTGATTTTATTGTGAACAGACCAATAACTTTCTAAATAAACATTTTTGCTGTAACTGCACTTTCATGACTTTTACTGCCTTTTTTTGGAGTTTCTGGGAAAATAAAGCTCCTGATCCCATGTGTAGGCCTTGATGTTGCAGTGCTTATACAAGCCTGCTAAAAGTTTAACTGCTTTGAGTGGTTATAATGCCAATTCTTTGGGATAATGTTTCAGCCTGTCTGCTGAGGAGGATGACGTTAATGCATGGGATAATGTTTTCAGTGATGGCCTGCAGACTATGTCTGTGATGCAGTGTTCAAGATGCAGTCTGTAAGCCTTTGAGAGTGGCTGCTGAAAAGCATGCAGTCTCTCAAGCATGTAACTAAATATGAGGAGACCATTTCCTTTTAAAGCTCTTCCTACCTCAGAAATTATTATGGCAACATACACTGTGTTAATGTTACTTAGCCACCACA
This sequence comes from Gymnorhina tibicen, assembly GCA_013399875.1. NCBI lineage: Eukaryota > Metazoa > Chordata > Aves > Passeriformes > Artamidae > Gymnorhina > Gymnorhina tibicen. The sequence goes on from VXAZ01000788.1 coordinate 211,036, forward strand.
TATCCACTATCTGCACTCCCAAGGGTGAATTAGAATCAAATGTATTTAAATTAGAGACAGAAGCATTATCAATTTAGAAATGCATTTTCTCCCAGGCTTTATTAGAGAAAGATGCAAAGATACTCCTTATGCCTTTAAAAATGTTGTTAGTATTAACAACATGACTAGATAAAAGAGTCATAAAAATGTAATGACAGTCTCATTTCCAATATCTAGAACAAACAAGCTTAGTTACTAAGGACAAAATATATGGCCCAGAGGAAAGCTGTTTGGAAATGGTACAGTAATTTAATAATTGTAAAAAGGCTGAACATTGATTCCTTGAGAGTTCATGCTTTGTATGTTGCTGCACAGATGATAGCAACATATTCCTTCATTCACAGCCAGTAAATGAAAAGGCCCATCTATCAGCTCATGTGTATTTAACTCAGAGGATTATCCCAGTTTGTCCTTTTCTCTCTGTTGTTGTCAAGTTAAGACTGATCCTTCATAACAGAGGAAGATGCTACTGTGGCTTCAGGGCAAATGATTACAGAATGTCTTTTAACCTCTGCGCTTTGATCAAAATTCATAAAATAACATAAATAAAATTGGAACTGCTTTAATGCAGCCTATCATTATTTTCTTCTGCGAGACAAAAAATTCATGCAAAGACTACTTTGGAGTCATACTGTCTCTTTCAAGACACTCCCTATTCTTATTGAAAACCATTCTCTGCTCTGTGCCACAGGAATGCCATGTGAGTAAAGAGATACTGTGTCCATTTCTATTAATACAAAATCATTAATTTGAACAAGAAATATTTTGATTAGTATTTTTTCATATTTTGTTAATATTTTGCTTTCCATCTATTTTTGTACTTTATCTTGTATACTTTTTAATGATGTGGTGTCTTTGTTTGAGACCTTTGTTTGTGCCTTTTGGACCCAGCTTAAAGAGGAAGGCACAGGATTCATGTCTGGCCTAGAGCAGGCAGCAGGGGATACAGCATCATAAAGTCACCCCAAGACATATGGAGTATATGTATTAATTTAGTCTTTAAGACTCTATGGTGAAAACCACTTGTTTTTGTGAGAGATGAAGCATATCATTTGTCACAGAAAATGAAGAAACAAAATACTAGTAATAATAGTATTCAAATACCAACAGTCTGAATGCTTACACTAAATAAGACAAAAAAATTACAGTTATATTTCTCATTTGTTTTCATTTGCTGAAGAAAAAGGAGACCATCTGCTAAAGAAGTGATGGCAAAGTGACATTAGGAACTTCCTGAAGTATAGCAATGTTAGAATGTCAATCTGCTTTATGCTAATGTGCAGGACACATTTCTCATAAGCTTACCGTAGTTTTGTCTTAAAGTGCATTCACTTTACACTCAGTTCCTGCTGTCTCTTAACCACTCCTGGACCCTTCTTGTCCCTCTTAGAATTACAAGCAGCCATAGTAGCAGGGCTGGAAGGAGACAGATTAAATAGGAATAAGAAGTAAATGGACATCTGCAGCACTTTGAGAAAGTAAGTTCTAACTTATAAAAATAGTGTTATAATTACAGAATGATCTGAATAAATATGACACACCAAAGTGTCTATTTATGCCTAGCTTTATTCAGAGAATTTGCATTTTATTCTGCGTACCAGTCTCTGCAGTGTATTTCCAACTTCTGTGAATGCTTTTGTTTAGCAAATAACATTCATAAGCTTAGAATTATATAAATGAGATCACTAATATGATGAAAATAATTTCCATACTAATAAATCTTTTTGATTAGGAGACTAAGTGAAGAATGAAAATTACTTATCTACATGAAAGATGATACCTATTTCTCCTTTTTATTTAACAGATTAAAAATCTTCATCTGATTTCAAAAGCTCTATCTCTTTGTATGGCTGCTTCCAGGAACTGCTAATGGTCTATAGTGCTTTTTTTGCAGAACATTAGCACTATCCATTGACCTCTTCATTAGCACACATGAAGTTATTTGGAATTCCACTTCCTGCCGGGAAGTTGTCCACATTACTACGTTCATGTCCGTGGCAGTTTTATCAGCTAGATCAGATACTAAATGGGCCATAAAATATACTAACATATCTTAAATTGGTCTTTTGAAGAAAAAGAGAAATTAAAAGAAGTAGCCAAGGCATTTTCAAGATTAATAAATATAAAGATATGAAGATTCGCCCATCCTGTAGTGTTCCAAAGCCTTTACTACACATAAACATTTTGGGAATAATTCTATTACGAAACACTTTTGCCAACAATAAGGAATATAGGCACTTGGTAATTAATTAAAAAAAACTTTCTATTTAAAACTTAAGAAAATGACCTGGCCTCAATCATTTAGATTGGAAAAATGTTAATGTGTTTGTATTGGGGTTGCATGGCCTGGTTTTTGGTAGCACGGGGGCCACAGAGGTGGCTTCTGTGAGAAGCTGCTAGAAGCTTCCACCATGTCCAACTGAGCCAATCCTTGATGACTCCAAAGATGGACATGGCACTAACCAAGGCTGGGCCAATCAGAAATGGTGGTAATGCTTCTGTGATAACACATTTAAGAAGAAATCAAAACAAAGGTTGTGGTGCAGTTTTAATTCCAGTCAGACAAGAGTGGGATGAAAACGTGAGGAGAACAACATGGAGACATCAAGTGGAGAAGAAGGGGGAGGAGGTGCTCCAGGCCCCAGAGCCGAGATTCCTCTGCAGACCATGGTGAAGACCATGGTGAAGCAGCTGTGCCCCTGCAGCCCATGGGTCCACAGGGGATGCAGAGATCCACCCACAGCCCATGGGGGAGGTGCCCGTGCCGGAGCGGGTGGGTGCCTGGAGGAGGCTGTGATCCAGTGGGAGACCCATGGGGAGAGAGGGCCCTTGCTCTCAGGCTGGAGCAGCCTGTCCTTGGAGGACTGCACCCAGTGGAAGAGTGACCTATGCTGCAGAAGTTTAAGAGGTAATGTTGCCCTTGGGAGGGACTCATGCTGCAGCAGTTTTGGGGGGACTGATGCCCAGGAGATGGAGCCACACTCGAGAAGTTCATGGAGAACTGGTTTTTGTGGGAGGGACCGCATGGTGCAGCAGGGAAAGGACTCCTCTCCCTGAGCAGCAGGAGAAACCTTGGGTGATGAACTAACCAAAACCACCATTCCCTGTCTCCTTGTGCCGCTGGGAAGGAGGGAGTGGTGGGGGGAAGATGTTTTTCTCCTGTATTTTATTTCTCATTATTCTGCTCTGATTTTGTTAGTAATAAATTTATATTATATCTCTAAGTTGAGCCTGTTTTGCCCTTGATGGTATTTAGTGAGCAATCTCTCTTGGTCCTTATCTCAACTCATGAACCCTTTGTTAAATTTTCTCTCCTCTACCCAGCTGCAGAGAGGAGTGAGTGAGTGGCTTTTGTGGGTGTCTGGCATCCAGCCAGCATCACCCCATGACAGTGTTTCATAAAAGTATGACTTTGGACTGAAACATCTTGCCATGCTGAGACTCTAGTCAAATGTTGTGGTCAGTGTGTTTAAGAAATGCTTTTATCCCTTAATTTTTACTTTGTCTATTATTTATTATTATTTAGGGGTATTTTTCTGTGGGTTTGTTTTTTGTTGAGGTCAACATTACCTATTTCTGGAGGGTTTTTTTTTACATAATCTTTATCAGATACCATTTTAGAAAAGAGTACTGATACTCACTCTTATAATTTACATAAATTCATCAGAATTTCAAAATATGACAGAAATACAACCATTAAAACCAAAAAGGGAAAGTTAGGAATTATTTTATGAGTTTAATTACTTTGTACAAGGCTAATTACTGCCAAATAAGGAAAATTTCACGTAACACTTCATAATTAATGAAGCACACAAAGTAGTAGTTATCGTTAAAAGCACTCATCACACCTTGGAAGTAGAGAAACAATAGTTATAATGTTCAATTATTAAAGTTCTACAAGAAAAATATCCTGCAGTTTATTCTTGTTTGCATGCCCACACGAGACCCAGCTGATGCTCAAAATGACAAGAAAGAAGCCCTCTGGCCTAGAATGCTAGTAGTTAACTAAATATTTTTGACAGAATCTCAGAGGTAAATAGAGCTGTGAAGTAGTAAAATTTTTTCACTGAACACATCAGAATGGCAGCTTTCCTTATCATTTCTTGCATGGTCTCCAATCTTGATTTCAGAAAGATAGATACATTGAAACAATTCCTGTCAGTTCCTGAATATAGTAAGGAGTTTTAGGCTTCCAAGAAAACTTTCAAGGACAGCAATTTTCACTTTCTAGGGTCTGAAATGACAGCTGTACAAATGGGGTTACAGCAACCTTATATATTTTTTACAGATGTCCATCTTTCACTAGCACTTGTCTCAGAAGAAATGAGCTCGATTCATTAACTGTAATAGAAATTTTATATCATAGCTAGGCCAAAAGAATGGCTTATAGACATTAAAAGACATTAAAATAATAAAGATGCAACAAGTTTGTTCCAAAAAATTAGCATCATTTGTTACTAATTTTCATTAGATATTTTTTATCTATAGGTAGCTAATATCATCTCATGCTTTATGAGAATTTTTAGAATCAAGTAAGAAAATAAACCTTTTTTTTAATTATTCAGATATCTCTTAGACTGTCAGTATTTCTAGAGTCTCTCCTTATATTCATGTAGCACTTAGCAAAATAAAGCCATGGCATTGCTTGATTCTCTTAGATACAGTTATGACAATTAATATCTGCCTGTAGACTTAGTAATGAATTGTGTATGTTCTCCAAAGCCTACAATCTCTGTATTTTTCTCTTCTTTCTTTAATGATTCTTTTTTGTATTTTTGTATTTTTTATTTTAATTGACATATCAAAAGTCCATAGTCCTAATATTAAATCTGAGAATTGATTTGTTGGGGAAAAAAAACTGCTGAAATACATGAGAATATTCAGTGTAGATAAAGCTGCCAGAGCATTCATTCGAAAGGAATACTACAATTAAGGGCAATGAAAATTTACCAATAACTATCAGTTGTGTAAGGTGTTAAAAATACACTCTTTCTATGGTAGTTGCTGCAAAAGTCACGTAGTTATTCCCACAGATAATGCTGCTAAAAGTTACCATAAAAAATATTAACAGAAGAGAAAATAATGGTGCACACTGGATCACATGATGGCAAATTCATCTTCACAGATGTAGAGAAGGGTCAATGTCTCAAAGTAACCTGCCAAAGTCAGTTTCATTTGTGCTTGCCTAATGTACAAGTTTGATTCAGACATCTTCCCTTTAAGGTCAGCTGTCTGGGTTAAGCTGCACAGTGGACCATAAGTAGCCTGTGTTGCTTCATTCACTTACCATACACATAAATGGATATCCTACAGTGACATGCTGTTATGATCCAGTTATTAAGAGATGCCTATGCCTAAATTAAGGTGCAAATGAGACCATATGCCAAGGTATATAGTATGGATTTTACTTAACAGTAAATGTGAGGTAGAGACAGATAGAAAGAAATAAGAAAGAGAGTGGGAGGGAGAAAAAGAGATTAAGGAGAGATAGACTAAGTAGAATTCTATCACCAGCTCATTGATCCAAAGGGCATCCTGATGGTCCTTCTTCTGGTCTTGTCAGTGGTGGGGATCCCCAAGTCGTTGTTCTTGGGTATCACCCTTATACAGTCCAAGTTCCGGGAATACACGGGGCACAGATGCTTTTCCCACAACTTGGGATTGCACAAATATAAGCTGTTGCTTCCTTTTCCACAGTCTGCCACAGTGGGAATTTTTGTCTGGATGCATTAACCGGGGTGCTACCCAGATCTGCCTCGCCAGACCTGGAACTAACGGCTTCCTGTGGCCAATTCCTCCCTTCTAATCTTATCTCAAGTTCCGACTGTGGTGGTTCATCTTACAAGTTCTTTCTGTGGCCTTGACAGTGTTTAAGGCAATTGTGATGTTTGAGTCTCTTACACATGTGCGGTGAGGGATGGACGAATCGGTCTGGTTTTGGATGCCAGTCTTAGGAAGAGCACAGAGAGAAGGTATTATAGCCTCTCCAGCACTGAGCATCATTCTTTAAGAAAGAACAGATTGTTTGAGAGAGGCAAATTAAAGACACAAGAGAAAAAAGGTTACAATTTGCTAAAAGCTCATATACATTCTCCTCATTCTGAGCTCAGCTCTAATGCTGCTCTGGGTAAAGAATGTCCCTGTTGTGAGCAGGAGGTAAGCTTAAACATCACAGTCCCTCTAGTCTGAAAATTTAGGAGTGCAAGAATTACATTGATTTAGAGACCAATCAAATCTTAAATAGTGAATTGCAAATAATGTACTAGTGACTGAATATTCTGCTAAAGTTCATTAAAAATCCCAAAGCTCAAATATATTTGCAGTAACTAGTGGAGCAGTCCTGAGAAACAAAAGTATACAAATTTCCATCTGTTCAGAGAGACAGAATAAAGGGCTACAGTCAGCAAATACAAGACTTGTGATGAATACTTCAATCAGCTAAGAATAATAATGTAGCTTCAAATGCCTCATAAGCTTTCCTGCAGGCTTCTCTCTCAACAAACTGTGGGCTCTCACATGATCTGAGATTCCCGAGATGAGGCTGGCTTTATTTGTGTACATGCATCTGAATGTAACTGAGTAATTACACAACTGTAGGCACAAAAGACAGTCCAAATTAGTCAAAGAGGTTTTTAAAACATATGGAGGTATTTAAGGAAGTGGATTATAAAAATGGTAATTCATTGCAAATCAAATTTACCTGACTTCTATTTGACACCAGAGTCACTATAATGAAGAATTTGTGTACAGGGTTTTTGAGGGAAGATTAAATAATTAAAAAATAAAGATACCCAAACTAGTGCTCTAAATGTTGCCTTCAGAAACATAACTTGAACATAACTGCAAAGCATTTTTAAAGCCATACAAAATTCTAAGGTATTGTGAACAAAAAAAAAATATACAAAATAGTCCACTTAAAAAAGATTTTTCTAACTGACCCATAGGAGTAGATTGCTACAGAGTAACATCTCATCACTTTTATCCCTTAGGCAAAATAGAAATCGTGTACTAATAATTAACATTCTTTTGAAGTAGTTTTGGTAAGTCCTGTTTTCACTCCCTTATATAACTGCCTGGTGGCTGTCAGTATGTGTGAAGCTATTATTACTTCAATACATTACTGGCTTGACATGCGCTTTAAAACTACTCTGAACAGACACAAAGCAGAAAGGAAGGAACATGTAAATAGCAAGATTCACTTGTAATCATATTTCATGGAGAGAATCTCTATACCTCTATGTGATAACACTAAGCTGTTTTGTGACATTTCGAAACAATGGCTCTTGCACTGTTTTATTTTAAGCAAGTGTTGAGAATCTTCTTGCACTAAGAACCACAAGTATTCACTTTCAGATTCACATGCAGCTGTGTTAAAGAGAGTGTAGATATTTATATATATAGATTTATTGAATGTTCCCTCAAAATTTTTGGTAGACTTGACCCCAGAACTTTCCCTTTATATTATTTTTGATCTACATTTCAAAAAATATTAGCAGGATTGAGGAATCTCAGGCTTCTTTTTCAAATGTTTTTTTCTCCCCAGTGGGAAGTGATAATTCAAGGTGAAAATAATCTAATTTTCTTTGGTTAAATTAGACATCTGATGCGACTTAGACCTCTGTGATTACAGAACTGGTTAAGTGCTCTGATAAGTCTTCAAGGTCTCTCCCTGTGAAATGGTTACAAAAAAGCACCTGCAGAGAGAGATTTATTCTCCATGTCCCAGACCCTGGTGCAGATAGAGTGAATCACCACTGCAGGCATCTGTTCTCTTCAGACTGGGGAGAAAGTGAGAGATGTAACTGTGGCATGACATTTATCTGTTAGATGGCCAGAGGTACATGAAGTGAGTACCACCCTGATCCTGGATCCCTTTGATGATGTCACTGCTGAGTTGCTTCCCTCCAGATGAATGTGCTCACAGTTCTTTTGGAGGCTTTTTTTGGTTTTCTTTTTCTTTTTTTTTTCTGCGTATGAAATGAAAATTCAAAGGCAGCTGTGCTAAAGACAAAGGACCACAGTGATATGGAAAGCTATTCTTTCCACCTACATAAAAATCTACATGGCATTGTATTCTTAAAGCCAGTGGAGTAAAAGACAGAATATTTTAGGAAATTCTCTAACTTTTCCCCTTCATTACTGCTTTGTTGAGGTGATACTTTCCAGGAATGAAATAGGAAACACCTCTCTACATAGGTACTGTAGGAGCAATTGTTTGTCACATTGCTTTAAATAATAGCTACTCAAACTGACAATTTTATTTGCTAGCAAAGAATTATGTGGGTGTCACAGACCTTATGCCCATTACAAAAATTATATTTGACAACACCATGAAACATGACCATTTCCAGGAGAGGCTTCATATGATTTCTTCATATAATTTTCCTCCTGTAAATTATTATTAACTTGATATTACATATTTTTAGAATGTAAGTAGTCATTTAGATATATGAGTTTAAATAGAAGTAAATATGTTTTCTTAGTTTAATGATGTATTACTGTTTGCTAGACTTACTGCATTTATTTCACTTATTATAAAATAAAATTCTAAGTAAAATACTTAGAAGGTGTTAATAATGCATAGCTCCTAATTGAAAGAGACAACAATTTATGTCCACAGTGGGTATCTAAAGTTTTAGGACATTTATGTCAAATTAACTCAATGTCAGCAGTGTATTTTCACATATTCAGAATTTCTATTACCTTTGTTCACTCTACATTCTGAATGAATTGAAAGTGGATAGCAAACAAGCACAAACACGGAAGTTGTAATATACAACAATTTTAATTTTGCTCATATTTTGTAGTTCTAGTTTAAAAGAAAATGAAGTGAACCTGCACTGCTTCCAGAGTTTAAGAAAGAAGGAAAGATATATGAAAACAAACATATATATGGCAGCTCAAATTAACTGTATAGTTAAAATGCTTAAGTCTGAATGGTTCATTAGAGGTAAGAACATAACGAAATTATTACTGGAATTTATACTTGTCAAGACAGACGTTACATCTTACATGGTGAAAAAGAAATATTAATTTCAAAATAATTTGTATTTATATTTGAAAAACTTGTATGTAAGGACAATAGTGAGACCCTAGAGATGAAACAACATTCAATAGAGGTAGTACCAGCTGATTTCAAGGTTGCAGCTGCATAAGAATATATATGGCTGTTTTTCACACAACTGGAATCTGTAGCATGTGGTCACAATAATTATTTATAGTCAGAAGATTTTTGTTAAAAAATATCTTTTTTTCTCCTAAGATTTTTTAAAATACCTTAACCTGTCTTTTCACAGGTTTTCAGAGAGATTAACATAGCCGTCAGACCATCTAATTTACTGTATCATCAAATTTTCTTTAAAGAAAATATGTAGAACCTCTCCATGGAAAAAAACCCAAAAAACCAACAACGCAAAACAACGACAAAAAACCAAATGAAAACAAAACAGGAAACCAAGCCAAATCAAAACAAAGAAACCCAAACAACCCAAGAAAAGAATCTTCACGTTTGGGTAAGATTTTAGATAATATTTAGAAAATGTTCTAATATACTTTTACACAATGAATGTTGAAGCCTATATTCACCATGGTAGCTCAAGGTCCTTAGTGTCCTTTACAACCAGAGGCAGGGAAGAATAACTTCTGAGGAAAATTTTAAATTATTTGAATACCTCTCTGGAGAGAACATAGAGCCACCTCCTCTTATCTCTTCTCAGCTTGTTCTTTTCCAGATTCTCATAGTTATGACTACAGCACAGGAAAAGTGAATTTCTTCCTCTTTTTCAGAGATTTGAGATGATTTCTGATGAGACAAAACTCTTACCTCAAGCAAGAACTAAGTATGACAAATCTGTCTCATACATTCCAATTAATCTGATAAACATACCTACAGTACCCATCCTTTAATCCTTTCCCTGTTTTTTTGCATCTCACTGTCTGTAAATTGTGATTTAAGCAGTTCAAAACATCATATATGTATTTGTCTTGCACATATTCTAAAAATCAGATTAAAATGTGTGCTATTAAATAGGAAATTTATCATTACAAAAATGTGTGTTTATCTATGTACACTGAAAAATGAATATAAAGAATAGGATTTTGAGTAGATGTAATTCTGTAGCCACTTTTACGGGTGAAATGTGGAATATTTATAATCTCACAAAATTAAATGATCACCAGCTAGACTCAGAACACTCAAAATAAAACAACAGATAATACACCCTGAAGCTAAAGTCTGAATAAAAAATACACACCAATATGCCAATAATTTTTGTATAATTTTGCTATAATTTTGAAATAAGAAATATCTAATTCTTCGCAGCATTATTTTTCTCTTAAAGCAGTAGCCAGTAATTTCTGTTTTGTGTTAGATTCTTTAGTGAGATGAAGACTCTTACTACAGCAGCTGGATTGCAGTCTCCAAAGGCCAATTTCCACATTTCTTGTCACCGTGGATTTATTATCTGCAGAAGCGCTTGGAGGGCCCATAATTATGCCAATCCCCGCTTGACATTTTAGACCCTTCTGCCACTATCTCAAGCCATCCTAAGATTCAGCATCACACTGCATCATCAAAATACTGTTAGACAGCTATCAAGTAGCATCATGAGGATTAGAGATGTGCAATACCCAGCTATAAATGACTATTACAGCTCTTACATCTTGTGCTTTGGACCATAGGCCTGAAAGCAGATCTACTGAATCTGGGTGATAAAAGCTCAAATTCAGAGCTCACATTTTTCTTGCTTTTTAGTTTTCTTTCTGGTCATAAACCAAGGTATAATTTTGCTGCTTATTAACAGATAAACATTCCATCATTCCAATTAATTTGTTTTACGTGTTTGGTGGAATGCTTCACTTAAGTGTTCGACAAAAACAGTCCAACAGATATAATTTTAATTCCATATGGAGAAACAGTGTTTTTGTATTTTGCCAAGACTAATTACTGCTGCATGTAATATATGAACTACAATAAATATAAGCAAATACCTGTAGGCATAAATTCTGATCTTTATGTATGTACTTCATTGGTAGCAAGCTTGAGACAGAAATGGTAAAAGTATTAAGAATGATGGTTTCAGTATATCTATATACAGGTGAGTTATTTCACTAGAAGTCACTTGAGTGGATATATAAATCCCAAACACCCAAAATCTTTGCAGGTGTCAAGTTTTGGCAGCAAAACCTGAAGAGAATGGAATTGTTATATTCTAATCCTGAAACTGTCAGTTAAGAAAAGCTGGTTTTGTTAGAGTTGCTTGAGACATGAACAACTGAGAAAGCTTAAGTTTCAAAGTTCCCTTTTTATTTCCCCTTGGAATGGAAACACAAAGGCTGATCAGAAATATTTTTATATTTCTATTTTAGTCTAGAAAATAAACTTTATAAAAACTAAGCAGTATTCAAATTGAAACTCCTGAACCCTTTGCATATTGGTTATGGTAAATGAAATACTTTAATAATTCCTGCTACCTATTTTCACTAAAAATTAGGGAAAACACTGCCCAACTGCTAAGACAAATGCAAAATATTGACTACTTCAGTATAAAAAAAAAATAGAAAAAATCCTAACATATTTCTGCTCAATGCATTTCAACCAGTTGCAGTATTTTTTTTTCCCTGAACAGGATGGACCATACTCTCAAAGTTGTCCAGCTCACAGGTGAATCAATAACGGTCTCCCCAGCTTCAATGGGAGATGGATCAGACCCAATGGGAAGAGTTATTGATGCAGTTCTAGGATGCTTACAATCCAGCAGAACAAAATCTAATGCAGGAAATATGACTCAACACTATGAGAAGGATGTAAGTTCAGCCATATTCTTTGTGTTTTCTCCCCTATGACCTACCACTGGTTCTTTGAGCACTGTTAGCTTCACAGCATGTCAAATTAGGTAAAGTCAGGGTCTCAACTTTGCCACCTTTTTTTTTTTTCACTTTTCCTGTCTGTAAGTGAAGTTGTGAAGTTGGAGTGAAGGTGAAGTTTCTGAGACCTTTGGGATAATGCACTTGAAACAGCTTCATTTTTTCTGCCTTTCTCTAACATAAATAACAAGTATCAGATACACTTTGTAATGAACATAAAGAAATGTTGGAGGGAAGAACCAGAAAACTTGTCTTTTATATGTTAGTTCAGCGTAGTTTTCCTACTTTGTCACTGTCTTTAATTTCCCCTCTAGCTCTATAAAAACTTCTAGCTGTGTCTTAAATTCATTTATAGTATGTGCTTCAGTGGGCTTACCTGACAACTTATTCCTCACGTTTATTACTTTTAGAATGAAATACTTGTGCTTGAATACTGCTGCTGTTTCCCCTTAAAGGGATATTGTCTACTTATCAGGTTTTGTTTTGGTTTAAATTGACTAATTTTTAAAATAGACTTTTTTACTGACATATCCCTCTTTAAACCTTATACCCAGATCTTGGTATCTGTAATTGTATCTCTGCTCCACCAGTGATGTATAGTACAGTCCTACGGACAGGTTAGAGAGATCCAGCTACCTCTCCTGAGTCAGTGCAGTAGGTGCTCGTTCAGTAGTGCAGTCTTGTAGGCCCTCCTGTGACTGTGCCTCATCTTTCAAAGAGCAAGCCAAAGAGACAACTGCACTATTGCTGTGGTACTCTGAGTGTGACTACGTATCAGTGGAACAGCAGTGCTGTCCAGTCACCCAGCTATCTAAAAGAAACTGACATACTGACCCTGTACATCTTTCAGCACTGGAAATGTTCATGGGTATTTGCAACACTCATTGAATTTCTTTCCTGTCAACCTCTCCTAAAGTAATAACAGCAGTTGTGGATTTTTTTATAAAAATAATCCATATTCAGGGCTTAAAATGTCAAAAACTGTGGCAAAACAGTCTTCAAAATTTCTGTAAGAACTGCTAGCTACATTTTTCCCTGAGCATCTTTGAGGAGACAGGAAATTATTTGTTCATTTATTTATTCCTGATGAAAACACCAATGAAAAATCCTTGTTGGCTGAATGCCAGATGGGAACACTCATGCTGTCGAAAAGAAGTTCTCAATTAGTCAGGTGCATTTTGAAGTTATGCAATCCCATGTACATATTTTTACAATGCTGACAGGAAGCTGGGGTCAACAAAACCACTACATGCACATAGGAAAATTCTTCCTTTTAATATTTTTAATTATTTTTAATTTATTAAAAATAAATTGAAGATCTCCAGTGTGTCTTCTTCATCAAAATCTATCATTTGCAATAGCCAACTGCATGACATACAACCAACTGACGTAAGAGAAATGTGTAATAGTGAATCATTACTAGATAATAATTTCATCAAAAAGCATTCCTTCTAGGTTTACCAGGATGGCTGATATGGCAAAATACAGTAATAATTTTAGGGTTTTTAGGAGGTCTACATCATAAATGGACATCTGCTCTTAGTAGAGGGCATCATACTTATGATTCTCTTTTAATTTTATCTGGTTCTTGATCAGAAGACGTGATGATCAGCCTCTCACTTCCAGAGTTTTTTACTATTCCATGTTTTCATTTACTGTAGGTAAGGTAATGATATGGAAATAGTTTAACCTTGTTAAAATAAATGGGTTTCTCATTTAAAAAGTGGTTTATTTCTGGCATTCTAGTAAGGTGCATGAGATTATCTTTCTGGTACATATTCCAAATTCTTTCTTTTTTGGAAATTTTTTTTTCCAGTCCAACTCGGGTCATCACATAAAAGAGGAACTGGGTTGGTGGACAGATATACTGCTGCTGATACATACAGGTACACTAAAAGACTCAAAAGGGCAGAAGGAGATATTAAATTCTTCCTAATATCTTTTTATCTTCATTTTAATCTTTTCAAGCTAGAGCTGGTATGCATGGTTAATAATCTATTAATAATAAAGGGTAAGGGAAGACAACACATCTGTGGTATAACTGTTGAAAATATGTCCAAAATATTCTTTATAACCTACATAGTTCACAGAAAGAAAGAGAAGCTCTTCCCAAAATACACTGTATTTACATGCTCTGCATTTCCCCGAAGGAGCTATTTCTTTTCATTGACTTCATCTCCTCTCTTAGTCTGAAGTAGCTGGGATGAAAAGAGTGAATCTGCCCACCAGAGCTCCTGCACAAAGCTCTTCTTGGTTACTACGGGGAACTAATAGCTTTCAACAGGAACCAGCTTTGAAGTTTATTCTGTGGTATTTAAATTCAAGAAGAAAATATTTTAACAAAAAATGTAATTTATTTTTTAAAAGGTTACTATTAAAAAAGAAGCATTTTTACAAGACAACAGTCAATTCTCAACATACTACTGCAAAATTCTAGAGCTCCTTTTTCTCATTGTATTTATATGATTCCAATCTTTTTGAAAGACGAGAAAACACTTTTTATGCTTAGACAACTGTAATGAGAACAGTCTTTCACCATTGGGAAACGCATCTTTTAAAACTCTACTTTCTGGGGAAAGTGTGAAGAAGTAAATAGCTCAAATTATTAAATGAGATTTATCCATTCATCCCAGTTAATGAGCTCTGGGCTAGATCCTAAATTTGGCTGACATTATACTGCACAAGGAGCCATGTTTCCCTCTGCTGATGAGGGTTAAGCATGTTATAATCTTAAAATGGATGTCCTCAGGCACCATCTCTGCAGTGTGGGTTTCATCATCTTTTAGATGTTGTTGCCATGGAAAAGTTTTATATTGCTCTAAGGACTCTTTCAAATATTCTTATGCTGTGTGTCATTCTGTCTTTGAACATATGGAGGGAAAACAACACTCTCTTGGTTAATTATGAAATTTATCCAAATTTTAGTGTCTACTATGAACCTCAAATGTACAGTTTTCACACAATAATAGGACATTTAGTTTTGGAAAAAAAGCAAGTATTACTGCTGGATCTCAGGGTGGAATGTTTTCAATACGACCATTCCATACATGTTATTACCTGATAAAAAATGTGATACTAGTTCAATTTATTTTACATATCTGTGTGTTAGCCATTAATATAGCATTTTTATGTGTTTATAAGACATAATTTTTTGATTTCCTGTTTTCCATCTAGCTGTATCATACAGTTATGAGTTTTCTTTTTCTTTCTTTGGGGTTTTTGTTTCTTTATTTTTTTATATCTCAAATAGCTCATGAATTGGCAATGTCATACAAGTCAGAAGATTCAGTTAGGCTATAACAAAAATGAACCCTGATTATTTTTTCGTTTCCTGCTACCTTTTTTCTGAAGCAAAAGAGAAGCATTAATGGTTTATTTAAGTCTGTTATGTTGGCTTTTTACTATTTACACAGTTTTATGAGGCAATTGTACTCTAAAAATAATTGTACGAAGAACTGTGAAATCATTTTTCTATTTAACTGTCCATACAAAAGAGCATTTTGCCTCAGAATTAAGAGTATTAAATCCAGTAAATATAACCTTTCCTCACTGAGTTTTCCTCAGTGTTTGGAGGACCTATAAAAGAAAAATACAGCATCATTTTATTTCAGCTTATGAATCTACCAAGAGAACTTAACTGTGATGAGCAACATACTTTTGATCATAAATACTCTGTGATTCTTGTTTTTAATCATCTTTATTCTCAATTGTTGCATCAGCCTCAGTGCTGACATTACTGATTTGCTGGGCTGTTAAGACTCAATTCAGCAAAGTGCTTGAGAAGTGCTCATTTTAAACAGGGGAACAGATCAATCAAGTTACTTATATCTTTAGAATTTAAGTACAATAAAGTGCTTTATGAATTCCCATTCAAAAGGAAGGGTTAGGATCAAAGGTCTCTTCACATCCTTCATAATTCACCTGCATAGACAGTGTATTTGCAACTGACTGTCAAACTTCTGTTATTATTTTTTTCTCTCCACATAAGACTGAAGATGTAAAAGAAATACGGTTTGAAAAGCAAGATTTTTTTAAAATGTATAGTTTTAGAAGATGTCTATCTTAGCAACCAAAACATGCAAGATTATATCATCAGAAACATCAATTCAGAAGAAAATTCAGAAGGCTTCCTTGAATATTTAAATAAATTGGACTTGATTGTATTCTCTATAATATTATCTTCTAATAATAATATAGATAGTGAAGACAGAACTGGGAAGCTGAGGCAACAGAAAAAAAGTCTTGCATTTTGTTTATTTGTTATCTTTTGAGGTTGATTCCTTATCAACATTTCTGTAGTAATATGCTTTCCATACAAATAAATGAACATTCAAAAAAGACTAAGAAGCTTTTACAAGATTAGTTTTGATCCTGACAGTTTCTAATGATGCAGCCACATCTCATTCAGGAAATTGCAGCTACCACAGGCATTGAGCATCCAATCATTCTGAGAATTATCTTTTGAGATAAACAGGGAAACATTCCAGTGGGGCAATACTATGATCCTTGCAACCACAACCAAATTGTTCATATTTGATGAATAATGGAAGAAAATTAATCTCCAAACACAATGCAGGTATTATTAAAAGAGATAAAACCAAAATTAATTTTACCACTGCCATGGTTTCTAATGTTTCTAAAATTTCAAATCTGAATTTCCTATAGTAAAATAGATCACTACTGTTCTATCCATCATTTAAAGGGAGGATGGCAAATACCTTGTACGCGGACTGTATTTCCCAATCCATTCATCAACCTACATGTTGAAACAACACAAGGAAGGATACATTGCTATGAAGTTGTGAGCTTCTGATATCACTCAATATTTGCTGGACGTAATCATACTGCAGTGAATCTCTGGAGAAAGTGTAAAACATAATTTTTAAGCCTGCTGTTTGCAGCATGTCTTCTAAAAATCCAAACAAACAAACAACCCCACGCTATTATAATGTTAGATACAAGGTTTTGGAAATCCGTAATCTGAAGCCTAAAGTCATTCCAAAATGATATAATACTGCTATAACATTTATAATAATGATAAACATTTCTATTAAAGTACTTGTACCAGGTTCACTTATTAATCTGTTATTCTGTAAATCAACAAAAAATACAGTTTAATGGAGGGAAACACTACACTTAAACTTCTAGTAAAAGGGAAGTCATTGAATCAATTATAACCAGATAGACAATTTTTATTTTTACAATTGTGACTTATACTGTTCCAAAGATGCAAGGAAATCCTTATTTTGGTTATAGAAGTACAGATCATCTAACTTGAATTCATGTGAGGGAAATACAGTTTTACCTTTTATTACTACTATTATTATTGTTATTACTATTTTCATGAGGAGAGAGAGAGAAGGTTTGATTTGCAAGGATTTCCTAGAGAAATCCAGAGAGAGAGTCAAACATAATTTTTCCAAAAGAGCCAGTTATCTTTAGATAATTAAACTCAAAATTCAACACATGCAGAAACACAATTGGACGAGATAATTGCTGTCATTAGCTTCCAACTGGATTGACTCTATTTAGAGGGATAAAGTTCCTGAAAAGGCCACTTCAAGAAAATATTTACAGTAACTTAACTGCTTTTAAAAAAATGAGTTTCAGGCTGATTTTTGTTATGAAGAAACTTAAAAATATTTTCATTTCTTCTTGAGTAACTGCTTGAATTTGCAGTTTTCCTAATTTTCCATAAATTTTGACAATAAAGCATTTGCCGTCTCTAGATATACCAAATCTGTGGAATGAAGAGCAGGGCCTCTTCATTGTGGGTATTTATCTAGATAGAAGAATTTCATGCTTGAACAAATATTGAACATGCTATCTTCATAGACAGTACGAAGGAGAAAAAAGAGTATTTTGTCATGGATGCGGTTAAATAAAAAATTTCTGCAGCATGCAGAAAGACAGAGAGGAGCATATCTGCATCTGAGAGGTCCTCAGAAGATTTGTTATAAGGCTAAGCCTAAATTATAAGGAGAAAAAAATCAAGCTACACACACTGAAAAACCCAATCTCATGTGCATTTTTTCTGTTATTATAAACTATAGCTTTCAAATTTAGTTAATGAAGGACTTTCATCATTTAGTCAGCCACACAATACACAAGAACTTTGCTACAAGATGAATGCCAAATAACTAAATTTTCTCCTGTAGGTTGAATGAAGTTTAAATGCCTGCAGGAAATAATATTTCAATAAGTTATGCTTACACATAACCTATGATACTATAAAGTAAATTAATATATGAATATCTTGATAGCTAGTGTATTCAATCCATTGTAGTTCCTACATTCAACTTTCCACACAACTATTGCACAATTTTTTACCCTGTTATGAGGAGACTGATCAAAAGACTCCAGGATGTGTGCTCTGAATTGAGCACTGATTTCATTCAGATACTGTCTCACCTGCTTGTTTTCTTTTCCATGTTGATTACAAACAGGTCCTAATATTATATTTCCACAGCTTTTATTGCAGCAGAGAGCAAGAGAATTTGCATTTGTTTAGCTCTACTCAGGTGGTTTTATGAAAATATTAAATGTCATGAAATTTATTTTCACCAGGTTAATTTAGAACGCTTTTATTTTATAGGTTACTAATATTCAGAATTTTTCTTTACAAAGAATCATAGAATGGTCTGAATTGGAAGGGACTTTAAAGATCATCTAGTTCTAACCACCCCTTCTGTGGACAGGGACACTTTTCACTAGACCAGATTGCTCCATCCAACCTGGTCTTGAGCACTTCCAGGGATGGAGCATCCACAACTTTTCTGGACAACCTGTTCCTGTGCTTCACTACCTCCACAGTAAAGAGGAAATCATAATATTAGATAAAAAGGAGATTAAAATATTAGATATTTTCCTAGTATCTAATCTAAACCTATCCTCTTTCAGTTTGAATCCATTCCCCTTAGTCCTGTCATTACATGCTCTTGTAAAAAGTCCCTCTCCATCTTCCTTGTAGGCCCCCTTCAGGCACTGTAAGGTTGCAACTGGGTGATTCCAAAGCCTTTTCTTCTTCAGGCTGAAAAATCCCAATTCTTCCAGCCTTTCCTCACAGGAGAAGTGCTCCATCCGTCTACAGAATCACAGAATAGTCTGAGTTGCAAGGGACCTAGAAGGATCCTCAAGTCCAGCTCTTAAGTGAATGGCCCATACAGGGCAAACAACCTTGGCATTATTGGCACCATGCTCTAAACAACTGAGCTCATCTAATCCACTTGGTGGCCCTCCTCTGGTCTTGCTCCAACAGGTCAACATTATTCCCCTGCTGGGAACTCCAGAGCTGGATGCAGCGCTCCAGATGGGGTCTCACCAGAGCAAAGTAGAGAGGCAGAATCCCCTCCCTCATCCTGCTGGCCACGCTGCTTTTGATGCAGCCCAGGAGTGCACATTGCTGAGTCATGTCCAGCCTCCCATCCACCAGCACCCCCAAATCCTTCTTGGCGGTATCCTGCTCTTGATCTGTTCATCCACCAGCCTGTATTGATACCTGATGTTGCCCTGATCCAGGTGCAGCACCTTGCACTTGGTCTTGTTAAGGCACATGAGATTCCTGTGGGCCCACTTTTCAAGCTTGTCCAGGTCCCTCTAGCTGGCAACCTGACCTTCAGGTGTGTCCACTGCACCACTCAGCTTGGAGTCATCTGTAAATGTGCTGAGGGTGCACTCAATGCCTTCACCGATGTTAATGCAGATATTAAATAACACTGGTCCCATGATAGACCTCAAGGGACATCATATGTAGCTGTTGTCCATTGGGATTCTGACCCATTGACCACCACCCTCTGGATAAAACTGTCCAGCCACTTTCATATCCATCTAACAGTCCACTCATGCTATTTATTCATTTCTTTGCAGAAGCTTCAGTGCAGAATTTTCACACTTGTTGTGACCTGGTTTATGTTATTCCCATATTTCCAGAAAAATACACATTTTGCATAAATCTAAATGTATTTGTTCAAGTCTCTGTGAGACAAACATTTACTCATTACCCAGCTCAAACAAAGTGTGTTGAACACTATCAGAATAATGTGACAAGCTTTATTTTTTTTAATGTGATATTTGATGAACAGGTTTGCCAGTGTTCAACCTGATCTGATGTGACTTGTTAAAAAATCAGTGTTGAATTTTGGGTTACACATCTAAGAAGAAAAGGTTTTCTTGTAACATCGCTGAACTTATACTTTAGGTTGCAAATATAATCTGAAATATTAGAATTGCTCAGTAATGAAGCAGACTAAAGAAAAGAAAGAAAGAAAATATTTACTTGCAAATTCAGGAAAGTTTCTGAGATTGTCTGCACTCCTATGTCTGCTCTCACATCTCTTGTGCTCATCCATTCCAGTGTATGAGCTTGGTATTTGAAGACCACAACAAATATGATTAAACTTCTCTCATTATATTGCTTGATGAACTTGAATTAGTAAGGAAGTGCAGGAAATCTCTAACAGGGGGCAACTCCCTTCATGAGTAAATGGCCATGTGAAAGATCAAAGATCTGATCGGTCTTTATCTTCTCTACTGAATTTCTTCTGCCTTTCCTTTTCTCTGTCTCCCATCAACTGCCTCAAAGACAGTCTCTTCTCCCTAATAGCCATATGGGAAAGAGGAGAGCATGGCTGGAGTTTCTTTATTAACATAACCAGTGTACTAACTCTGAGCAGCTACTCTCCTCCAGATCAGGCAATACCTTCTCATGCTTATGACCCAGGATACTTCTCTGCAGATGTATGCAAGTTACTTCTGTCCTAGAGAAAATGGTAGTACTGTACTTGGTTTTATATGCTGAAGTTAATTCAGACATGGGGCTGAATTATGGGGCTGAATTAAATTAAATAAAAACATCCTTAATTTTAGATCCAAAATGTTAGAGAGCCTATTGGTTTATGACACCTGAGCTTGGAAAAGTTATGCAGCTCAAAGAACATTGACAAAGAGCAGCCTTTTAATCAGTGAGCCACTTTTGCTTAGACAATGGTCTTGTTGGATTTTTTAGCCCAGATGAAGAAATAATGAAACATCGTAAGAAGCCTATATTCATGGATTTTCCATTAAAACATAACCAGGAAAAAAAAAAAAAAGATAAAAAGGGGGAAAAAAAGAAGGTGAAAATAACCTTTGTTATTAGAAATAGCCTATCCTCCACTTGTTCTTCACGAGTCTCTGCTTTCACGCTTTAGAATTTCAGTAGGAAAGGAAGAAAATATATTCATGAAAATCACCTTTTTGATCTGTGTGTGAAAGAAAAGTTCTCATCCTGCTTAATGTTGAGCATGGCTGAGAATGTAACTCTTTAACTTCTAGGAGAAATTCTGGTATACTTTAAGAAGTGAGAAACCAATACTTGAGACTTAGTTGAGTCTCAACACTTCACCTTTTAAGGTCAAAGGATAGTGCTTAACATTTTTAATCATGCACAGCCACCAGCTGCTGCTCTGTAAGGTATCACAGTGATATTTTTCAAAAACCCCCTTATTTACTCATTTTTATGGAAGCACAACATGAATGAGATTTTAGGATTAATGATTTACAGATGTAAGTTGGAAAAAAAAAACAAGCCACAAATAATCATTTTGAAGCTCAGTAAAACTAACTGAAAGTGCTGGACACAGCTGTCTATCACGTAAAGATCTTGATGCAGATCCCTATATTAGAAAGCATTTCAGTAGGTTTTCAGTAATATTTCAGCATTTCACTAAAGGGAAAAGAATAAAAAGTTGTTAGATCTGTTCTCACATTTCCAGCATTAATGGAGCACCAATAAATCCTCTTTTTGAAATCTTCAGATCAGTGTATCCTCAAGTTATACCTGACTTTGAAATACTTCAACTTCTTTTTATAGTCAATAGTATCTTCCAGACCTGAGCTAAAATTAGAGAGCAGAGGAGGACAGGAACAGGCATGATTTCCTGATCCAAGGTTTCCCTGATTCCAGTTACTGTTTGTTTAGGGAAAATGAAGTAGAGAGGTGTACAGGGTGAAGGTGTCCTGGTACTGACCTCAGCAGAGCCTGCCGGGAATCTCTATGAGGAGAGGCTGGGGCTGCCCTGTGCAGGACACAGATGGTTCCAGCTGGCTCCAATCCACCCATCATAGGGCACAGCTGAGGTGGGGACCCCTCAGGGGAAAATATATTTAAGGAGGAAAAAAAAAAAGACCACCAAAAAACTGGAGCTGTGAGAGCAAGGAGTGAGAATCTGTGACAGCAACCACTCTACAGACACCAAGGTCATCGAAGAAGGAGGGGGAGGAGGTGCTTCAGGAGCTGGAGCAGAGATTGCCCTGCAGCCTCTGGAGAAGACCACGGTAGAACAGTCTATCCCCTTGTAGCCTGTGGAGGTCTGTGTGGAGCATATATCCACCTGCAGCTATGGAGGACCTCTCATTGGAGCAGGTGGATGTGCCCTGAAGGAAGCTGAAGACCATGAAAATGAGCCCACATTGGAGCAGGGGAAAGGTGTGAGAAGAGCAGTGACAGAGAGCAGCTGTTATGGACTGATCCCAACTCCCCCTTCCATCTTCCTGAACAACTCAGGGCAGGGGAAATAGAAGAGTCAAGAATGAAGGAGTGAATTTCAGGCTGGGATGTTTCTCACCATCCTACTGTACTTTAAGTTGGCAACAGATTAAAATAATCTTCCCATAGTCAAGTCTGTTTTGCTCATGATGGCAATTGGTGAGTGATCTTCCTGTCATTATTTTGCCCCATAAAGATTTTCTATCTTCTTTCCTCCCCCGGTTCTGCTGAGAAGGGGTAGTGAGAGAGTGGCTGGGTGATAGTCAGGCAGCAATCTCAACTCACCTTGAGAAATGGCTTAGCATATCTGACTTTACAAAAATATTCTTGGTATTATCTCAGAAGTCTTTCTTACATAACTGTACATATTTTCACTCAAAATAGCCAACAACTTTTGGCAAGGAATTTGTTTTTTCTCTAGGAAAAAAAAGTTTATTATTTCTTTAGGAAAAGCCTCTATTTATTTCATTTAAATAAAAAATAATATTTATTTCTAATATATTATCCTAGGTAGTAGTTATTCCTGCACTCTCCTTTTTTATGTAATATTGAATGTAAATTTTGGCAAGGACTTCAACAATGGCTTCTTCCATAATGTGAATGCTGGCAAGAGTTACTCCTGTTTCTTTAGTCTCGTATTTTAGAGTCTTCTACCTTTAATTGTGTTATGAAATTTTAATCAGACCAATGGACAATGTCATATGAACTGACTTTGTAGTTTAGCAAGACTACAGTGCTTGCTAAAGACATAAAAGATACTACATCCTCTCCCCTTTATGTGTTATAACTTCAGACAGAGGACTGAAAAAATTCCAACTATAGTATCATGACAAAAATAATGTAAGTCTTAGCATGTTTTGGCTGATGTGCTGCTACTTGTGTGAATCAAGCAGTGAGGAGAATTGATTGTGATACTTTCACATGTTAAGCAAGTACTTACACAGTATTTCTGGGTATATAGGTGGCTGTGATTGCAATAACTCCATCTTTGTCCTGAATCGTATGTGTGAAGGTGAAATTTTTGAACCATCAGCCTGATAAGAGTTGAAAGAAAAATACAATGTCATGAAACACGGATGGGAAATACAGGCAAAGAAGAATGAACTTGATTTCAGATGGTAGTTAGCTATCTAAGGAGGCAGACAAGCATCCAGTGACACTTTTACTATGCCACTGGCCTTTCATTAGCCTTACTGCTCTTGAAAGAAAGGCTATGAGTTACTGAAAATCCTACTTACTATGCAACTAATTATTTAAGTCTGGATCAGATGCTATAATTGTAAAAACAGCATGATCTCTTGTTCCACATCATTAGTAAATAGACTGCACAGTAGTAAATTAAATCAGAGTTAGGTGTCTTTAGGCTTATGTTTGTGTGCAAATCACAGAAGCTACAATGTGCATGGGAAGAGCAGTGCACTTCTTAATCAGGCTTCTTGATGGTATCTTATACACAAAAAAACCCCTAACATTTCCTTCGGAACACTGTTCTATATAATCTCTACAATGTTTATTCATTCTTTTGAGAGAACAAAAAGGAGGTGAGAAGACGTGTTAAAAGCTACAATCTGTTCATTCATTAGTGCAAAATATCTTCATTTCCTGTTAAAACACATTCTTCAATATGTTGAAATGTGTCCAGTTTTGAATCTAGGAATTCAGTATTGTAATTTTAATCACTCATTAATGGAACAGATTATAAGGCTTAGGAAAATGAGTAGCAGGGTTAAAAGAAGAAAAAGCAAAAAGTGAAAATGTTTTGAACACAGCTCTATAATAATCTGTTAAAGATACATATTCATGTTTTAAGTTTTCCTAAATTCACTAACCACAAATTTTGTCTATACTTATAGGAGACATAAGAAAAAAAAAAAAAGAACAACAAAAAGACAAAGAAAACTACCAAAATTTTCAAATTATCCTATGCGTAACTTTATCTTAAATACCTGTAAGAGCTTATTTTTCGCTTATTTCAAGTTATATATCAGAGTTTGTTAGTTTACGACACTGGAAAGTTTAGAAACTAAATCAGTAGTTGCTATCAGTAAAGATTTCTTTCTACAAACTAAAAGCTTCACTCTCAGCAAGAACATAAAGTCATTCAATGAAAGATTTTCAACAGGTATCTCATTATTTATATAACAAAGAAGCTTCATTAGTATTAAATGCATTTTGATTATTCAATGATCTGTAGCAACTACTAGATAGCTGTTAAAAGAGAAGCTGTCAAAGACATATAAAATCAGATATGGTTCATGGCTACAATCACCTGTTACCTAATGCCCTGAAAGTTCAACAGATACTTATCTCATTTTCCTCTTAGTTTATGACTTCTTGTAACAGGTATTGCACACAAGAATCCAATGCCTTCCACAGAAACTGGTTCTCAGCAGAACTGAGAACAATTTAAACACTCTTACTACAATGCTTGATAGGTAGAGATTTAAAACTATCATTGACGAATTCAGTTCAACATAGTATCTTGTTTTTGTGACTCCAGTGCAGAAAAAGATAGTTCAACTTCTCTATTACAATTCAAAGTTGCCAAAAAGAGGGTTCTGTCCCCAGTATGCTATCTTTTCTCTGGAGATATTTATAATTCTTGTGTTTTCTAAGGACTTTATTGAGATCAGTATACATGCACCATCACTGCACTGCTTGTATTTTGTGATTTTTTTTCTAGTCAGTTCATGCAAGGGAATGAAAACGATTAATGCAGTTTCAATTTTTTTTCCCCAGCAAAAAAATGTAGATTTTCAACTGCATTTTATTTGGTAGCAGAAGATTAAAAAACTAATGAACAGTGGGTTTTTCATGGCATTCAGTGTCATAGCTGAAATGCCTTTGTCAGGCTAGCAGCCTGTATTGGTAGTATTCTTTTTCATAGGCCATGTTTTGACAGATAATATTCCACAATACAGTAAAAAACCGCAACCCCTGTCAAATTTAGATTTACTTCTTACACTAAGAACTCATGGTTTTTATACAAGTAGAACACATAGGAATTTCTAGCATTAGCTTTTTTATGTGTTACTTTGTTTTTTTCATTATGTTTGACATACTGAGACAGATGATTGCTATTGATGGTCAGCCATATTCTTAGGAGAGTAAAACTTCAGTGAAATATAAAATATGCAACAAGTTCATAGAAACTTGAAATGAACTTGGCTGTGTGGGTAGATTATCCCAGAGATAATTTACTGTCTCCAATCAAGTGCAGAATATACATAATATATCTGCAGAAAACTTTCAGAACAATGAAGATTCTTCTTCACTATAACAGACCTTAACTGAAAAACACCCTCACATAATTTAAAACATTTGTGATGACTTGTTAAAGATGATTTCATGGCTCAAAAATTGCAGCAAGGTCTGAATAAAATTTTGCTTTATACCGACATGCATATTTCTTTCTCTTTTTCTGTGTGATGTACTAACAATTCTAATGTAATTTAGAATTAGGATCTAAAACTAACTAAAGGTTTGTTCTCACTATATATATGACCTTTAATTGTACATAACAGTTATTTCCTATGAAGGCAGCCAAGTATTTTATTTAGTCAAAGAAAAGCAAATAATATTCTGAAGGAAAGCCATTCTAAGAGTACTCACCAAATTAGAGAAATGGATAGAAAGAAAAACCATGAAGTTCAGGAAAAGGAAACGATAACTCTTGCACTTGGGATAGAATAAGGCAGCAGAAGGAGAAGGTGGAAATTGAAAAAGCAGAAAGAAGCTTTGCAGCAAAGGACTCAGTTTCTTGGTAGGCATCAAGTTGACCATGAGTCACAAGTGCACCCATGCAGGGGTGAAGATAAAATATGTGTGGTCTGCATGAATAAAAACTAAGCTGACAGAATGATGGGGTTACTCAAATCTGTCCAGTATGTACGAGACCAAATCTACAGTTCTGTGTCTAGTTTGGGGTGCTGAAGTGCCAGAAAGATTTTGGAAGGCTGGAGAAAGTTCCAAGGATTGCTGCCAAGATGAGAGACAGGCTGGAGCTCAGAGGAATGAGGTGAGATGGTGAAGCTACAGAATGGAATTTGTTCAGCCTGAAGAAAATGATGATCAGAAAGGAAGAAATTTCCATGTTTAATTACCATAGAATCATTGAATGGTCTAGGTTGGGAGCAACCTTAAAAACCATCTAGTTCCAATCCCCCTGCTGTGGGTAGGCACATCTTTCATTAGACCAGATTGCTCAGAACTTCATCCAGCATGACCTTAAACACTTCCATGGATGGAGCATCCACAACTTCTCCGGGCAGCCTGTTCCAGTGCCTCACTACCCCCACAGTAAAGAATTTTTTCCTTATCTCTAAACTAAACCTGCTCTCTTTCAGTTTGAATCCATTCCCCCTAGTCCTGTCACTACATGCTCTTGTAAAAAGTCCCTCTCCATCTTCCTTGTAGGCCCCCTTCAGGTACTGGAAGGCTGCAACTGGGTGACCCCAAAGCCTTCTCTTCTTCAGGCTGAAAAATCTCAATTTTTCCAGCCTTTCCTCATAGGAGAGGTGTCGTTGTGCGCCACGGGGTCAGGAGATAAAGATGCGGCCACACACAGCTCCAGCAAGAAAAGGGATTCTTTATTTAATTACAGACATTTTTTATGTGTTAGTTCGCTTGAACGGCATAAGGTCATTGGTCCTTGACCATCCGCCTCTTAGCATGATTGGTTAAACTGTACAACACCCATTTCCAAAACACCTCTCCAATGTATCATAAACAGACTTAGACAAACACCAGGTGTTCAGATAGTCATACAAAAACCATCTTACTGTTTTCATAGCTTGCGCGAGAACGGAAAGATTCACACAGAATATTGCAAGAAGCTGGAAAACCCTCTGCTAGCAGCTTTTTCATATCCACAGAGAGGTGCTCCATCCCTCTAATCATCTTTGTGGCCTTCCTCTGGACTCCCTACAACAGGTCCATGTACTTCTTGTGTTGAGATCCCTAGAGCTGGGTGCAGTACTCAAGGTGGGGTGTAACCAGAGCATGGCTGGGTGTGGAGAAAACAGACTCAGGCTTTTTTTAAAGGTGAACAGTGTGAGGAGTATAGACAGTGGAGTTTCAGCCAGAAAAAATCTAATTAGAGTTGAAGAAAAACATTTTCAACAGGGATGTGAGCAAGCATGGGAACAGTTTTCAGAGAGAAGCAGTGAATTTTCTGTCTCTAGAGATGTATGAAACCAAACAGGCCTTGAACAAAACGGCATTACTTCAAATTTAATCTTGTTTTATACAAGACATTGCACTAGGTTACTTCCAACTTCTAACTTGCATCCTTCTATGAGTCTGCAATATCTAGACAGGGCTATCAAGGTTTGGTAAAGGAAATGGTCTTTGCTGAAACATTTATTCACTGGTGTCTTACATATGCTCTTCTAGCTTCTTTAAAATGGAATTGAGTCGCTGTTGTACCGGGGACGGAGTTGGAACGACACGCTCAATTCAGGACGAAAATGGAATTATTTATTTAATTACAGGCGGGTTTTTATGTGTTAATTCACTTGAATGGCATAAGGTCATTGCTCCTTGATCATCCACCTCTTAGCATGATTGGTTGAACACTACAACATCCATTTCAAAACATTTCTCTAGTCAGCAGCAAAACAAAACTGCGTAACAACATTGCACCTGCAAGATAAAGAAATTAGTTTACAAAAACTTCTAACTGTTTTCGGCCAGCACCTGTGTGAAAGCAAGAACTTTCACACGGACATTGGCAGAAAGCTGGAAAATCTTTCTGCAACCCAGCTCTCAGCATCCACAGAATTGGAGGTCTATGTACATGTACATGAGGATGCATACACAATTAAGTGATGTATTTTATGGACAATATGTACACTGAAGCAACATGAAAATAAAACTGGAATAATTAGTGCAATCATATCATAAGTTGGAAAATTTTTATTTTATCTTATGATCTGTGCTCAGTATTCTATTCAATCCAGACTGTATTCAAGCATCTGACCTCCATCTATCTTTAAATGTTGCGGCGGCTGAGACAGCAGCGGTGGAGGCCGAGGGGCCAAAGAGCTCTGGAGCAGGAGAGGCCTGTTGGTGGGCCAGCTCCAAAGTCTAAGATCATCTCCTGACTCAGGGTGAGAAAGCAAGCCTCCCTCATCAGGCTTTGTGGTTCTATGCAGATTTGGTCTGTCTTGTTGGCCTGTTGGCCATATGCCCCTTTTACCCCTTAAAAGGTTGTATTGTTATATTACCCCGCCTTCTCTCCACTCCTGTACCCTCAAACCATTGGTTGCTGGTGCTCTGCCTGCCTCCTTTCTATACCCCTATATAAAAGTTTGTCATTGCCCTGAGTTCTGGTTCTTCATCCATGGATCCCTTCGTTGTGGCTTTACAATAAACCCTTCAGAACTCTACACGAGGAATCCCTCCTGACTCTTTGCCTCCGGTAGCGCGTGAGCAATCCAGCTTGAGTGTGAGTGCGTGCTTTCGTGCCTCCATCGGGTGTGAAAGTCGGCCTGCTAGCGTGCTAAGCGGCACTGCCGGAGCGATCTCTTGCCAGGGACGCTTTTGGGAAGACGCAGCGACCTCTCCACCGAGCACCCACACTGCGTTATTTAAACACTTTTAGAAGAAAGGAAAATAATCAATTTACAGTAGATGTTTTACCTGTTAAAGCAGCAGTGGTGGTCACAGATTTCTGGAGTTCAGGACTCCCTAATGCATCAGGCAGGGGACACTGCTCACAGTAACCACGAATATTTTGGGTTTTTTGTTTGTTACGTACCTAACAACAACATGAAGAACTGCATGTAAAAAAATAACACAATTTTTTAGTGATACTGCTGGAAGTGATCCAGAAAAAGATCTTTGGTTTTGAAATGTTATTCCTGCTTGATTTAATTTAAATATTTATGACCTGGGGAAGATATGTAGTAGATGAAATTATTTGAAGGCATGTTCTTACACTCAAAGTCATGTTATAGGCCACAGTCTCATTAATAATGCAGTTAAATTGTGGGGGTTGTTTTTTAAGGTCTTCCCAGTATCTATGCATTTTCTCTGATGTTATGATTATCTTTGCAATGTCCCTCTGTGTCTTAAGGTTGATGCTTCAGCCCTTCTCAAGAACTATGGGAGACAGGGGGTCACAGTTACTTGTCAGCATGTGCAGGTGTCTGCCAAGTGTAACATTGATGTTTTCTTTCTCCTTAGGCTTGGGCGCTGGCTGGTGCTACATTTATAGGTTTCCCTGTCACATTCCACTTACTTCTCCTGCGCTGCCAGCTGCAGCCTGGCAGTGGCCCCTATTATCCCAAAGGGACTTCAAGCACACAAAGAGCTATGGTTTTTCAGACAGTGACTACAGTGAAGAGGGGTGTCACCTATCTGTTAACTTTAGAGCTGAAGCTGGAGCAGGGGAAGCAGAAATAACTGGCCCTGATGCAGGGCTTAATACAGTGACACCCAGCTCATTCTGGGCAATTTTCAACTTCTGTGCTTGCTGAGAGGATGTATGAAGTTGGTATGTGTTGGATACTGTAAGAATCACGTGCTTGGCTTTAATACCATGCAAAAATATGACCTGAAAGGTGAAATAAAGAATTTCTTATATCAGTGAGATAGGCAAATTAGTAAGAAGTCTCTAATAGAGGATTACAAATACACTATGTTGTTGACAAGTTAGAGGAATACTTTGAAATAAACTACAAAAGAAGGAAGTACAAAATACTTCATCTGGATAGGAATACTAATCAATGTATGTACTAAAAATAGTAAATAGTGGGCTAAATTGAATTTCACTGCAGAATGTGACTGAAGAATTGAAGTGGATCACAAAAGACGTTATCCAAAAGAATAAGGTGTGAACAGCCTCAGGTGTCTGTCTGTTCTATCTCTGATTCATTACAAAGAATATTCTGTGTCATCCTTGACCAGTGTTTGTCTAGTTTGTTCTCAAGGACTTTGAGTAGTAAAGGCTGCCTAAGGTCTCCAGGGAATCTACTCTTATGCTTTATTCTCCTGCTTTTTATGGCAGTTTATCTAATGTTTGAACATTTTTTTTACTGCAGTATAATCTCATTTCTCCTTTTCTATTGTGTGCATAGAGAACATGTTTTTCTTTTTTATTTTGCAACCTGTTATGAACATATAGACAAAACATACCTTTCCTCTTTAGGTATGAGGCCCATAGCCATGAGATATGTGGTGAAGGGATTATTGTGATAGACTGCTAAAGGGTGTTAATAGGCTGCTGATAGGCATAATAGGTTATAAAGCAGAGGATGACCCTTATTGCTACAATGAGCCCTGTGGTAGGGGGAGTGATACTGAGGTGCCAGATGCATGACCCACAGTCTTTGTGATCTTGATCTTTAGTTACAAAGAGAGATATTGACTCAAAAGCCCTCATTTACATATAAAGTGCCTGCCTTTCCCTCTTTCCCTCCCCCTCTTTATGAGGGCTGCAACAGATTATTTGACTACAGTCTTACCTCCACTTCTCCCAAGAGTATAATTTTGTCATTTGAAGTACTTCATGGAAGAATACAGGGACGCCTCTTTGGTAAGATTTGTACCTCTAGCTGCATCAAATGATATCCAGGTGAAATTAAGCTTGATTGATGGTAAAATTAGCCTGACTGAATTACCACATTTATGAATGGCACTTCTGAATTTGTATCTCTGTAGTTTCAACATACCATGAATCTGTAATAGTAAAAGTTCTTGTTGAACATGTGCAGTCTTACAATGCCGAACTGGCTACAATCAGAAATTAAGCCCAGCTGCACCTGATATCTCAAGAATCAGAGACAGTTAATAATAAGGCCAGGGAGTTACAAGGAAAGTGAGCTGGGTTCTGAAACAGTGTCTTGCCTTATCAGTGAATTGAAAAAAAAGCCTTACAGCCTCAAAGATGGGGAACAATGTACTGTTTTTCTCAGTTTGTTTAGGCCTACAGTTTTACAGCAAAGCTTGGGAAGAAGGATTTGCTACTGGTAGTGGACAGACCTCAAACACAGTTGGCAGAGATGAGAAATTAACAAAGCCAGCTCAGCAACTGTGTTGAAATCAGTCCCAACTAGGTAAAAGGTAATTCCAGCAGGAGGAGATTGCAACACATAACCCACCAACTCAAGAAATCACCCAGCTCAAAAGAGGAGAAAGACTTGAGTATGTAGACTAGTTAGTATGAGAAGCAAGAGAATCGTTTAACCAATAGAAGGTAGAATACCAATTAAGAAGAGAACTAGGTAACTTGTAGCCAATGAACCATAATTCTTTTGTTTATTAAAATGCATAAATAGTGTAAATTTTTGAGAATCGGTGTGCTGGCTTTGTGGATTTATTACCTAGCACCAATCTTCACACAATATGAAATAAACAAGACCTCGGCTCTGTGTGTGAGACTGGCTTATTGCACACTGGGTGACCAATCCCGTTTTTAGGGACAGCACACCCAGCCCCTCTGATCTCTGAGGTCCAGCTAGAAAGCAAGGGTGTTTATATCCTTCCAAATTTCTATACTCTAGACTTGAAAGTCTTTTCTGCAAGATAGCAAATAAGGTTTTTTGGTCTTTCTGGGCTACTGAAGATGTTGTATGATGCTGTCTAACAGTTTGAGCTGCTTCAGCCAATCATTACCAAAGCAGTCTTGATCTTGAGATCACTGGTTTCTATGAGGAAGCTAGGGGCTAACAAAATCAGCATTAGCTAGGTTATGCTACAACTTGATTATTGGTATGTCCAAGGCTGGTTCTGCAATGTAGTTCTATAGAGACTTTTCCAACACCCATCTGCAAGCTCCCATGTTGGAATCCTGTCCATGCCTTTGCAAGGTAAATGATACGTATCTTCACTGTAGAAAGGTATGATACATATCTGACTGGAGGAAAACTGGTGTTACAATATAGTGTTGTATAATTCTGGGCATAGCCAAAAAACCCAAATTGCTCTGTCAACTGATCAGGTCACAGATGTGATCACTGTAACTCACTAACCTTTAATGTTAAATTAATACCACCATCCCTAGCTTTCTTTGAGATGGTTCAACTTGTCTCCATCCAGGAAATTTCCAGCCATAATTTTATGGCTGTCATGGGCCAGGTACTGTTCCCACTAGGCAACCTGGATATAACATCCTTGCTATGAAACCTTAAAGAATTAAATAGTATGGATATTTAGACTATTGCTTGTTTACTTCAGGGTCATGGAATAAGCTCTGGTTCTTATTTGACTATTTATAATGCAATTCTGCCTTTTTACCCTGCCCATATCTGGGCACCACACTTCAAAAGATATGTTGGATTAGTTAGAGCAGAAAATTATGTTCTAGAAAATATGTCCTAAACAAAATCTTGAAAGAGCTAGTATTATTTGACAGTAAGTAGAAAAGATTTCAGAAGCATACAGTAATAGCATTCTATAAAAGGTCGTGGCAAAGAAGCAAATAAATAATTGCACTCTACACTATGAACAAGACAAGAAATAACAGGCCTATTTTGCAGCAAAGATGAAGTGTGAGCATAAATAAAGGCTTCCTAATGGGGAGAGAGCTAAGCACCCAAGTGAATCACTTAGGCAGTCTATAGGATAGCTAAAGATTTTAGATATACATTCCAAAAAAAATGTACTTTGTTCAATTTAAGTAGAATTAAAACAGAATATCCTGGGTTGGAGGAGACTCATTAAGGATCATCAAGTCCAATTGCTGACTGCACATAGGGCAACATAGAAGTTCAGCTATGTATGTAAGAACATTGTCTTAACACTTGTTGAACATGAAGAGGTCATAACCACAGATCTGGATTAGTGAAACAAAGGAAGTGAAAGAGAGGAAAAAGAGACAGAGGGGGACCAATCTGCTTCATTTTATAGTTAATCTGGTGCGTGCCTCTTATGTAAACAAGATTTTTTTGGGTCATTTCATTCAGGCATGTGCAGCCAGCCCTTTTGAGCTCTTCTCCCAGAAGTGAGTCTTAGGTAGGGCACGACCGAGCATGAGTCTCCAGGTGGAACAGAAAGTTGGCTCAAAACAACATTGCTCCACCTCCGTAGAACAGGGACCCTCTCTTCTACGTCTGAGACAAAACACGATCACACTTTGTCCTCTACAGACACCAACCTCCGAGCTGAGCCTATGCACTGCATGGGAGATTACTGGTTGGATGGAACTAAAATAGTGCTGGGGATCATGCTAACAATTCAGTGCTATGCTGTTCCAATACTCCAGCTTGTGCTCTAGATCTGACAGTATCCTTAATGAAGATTTAAGCCTGCATGGGATGATCAGGTTGTATCTGTATGATAAACCAGTCTTACAGTAGAATTTAACAAAGGGATTTGCTAGATAACAGCTGGGAAAATATTTAACAAATGTGTAGAACCAAGAGAGAAGGTATGGAGGACTGACAAACCTGTAATTAATGTTGCTGAACTGGAACAGGGAGAGACGTGGTAATCCAGCATGTTATGTAAGGTTCAAATCAAGATAGAACTTGAAAACCTAGAACAGAAACTTAAAGTAAATGTAAGTCAAAGATTAATTTTGGGAAAATTTCAAGTATTTTTGAGAGAAAAATATTTCTTAAGATTGCTATGTAGGTGGCAGTCTAGGCTAGTGGTTCTTAAAATTGCAAAGAGTAGCTTGTTTTTATGTGGGTCTACATTAAAAAAAATGCTTTAAATCATTCCTCGTCTTTTTTTTTTTTTTTTTTCAGAATGGAGAACAGCCTGTCACTAACTAAAAAAAAAAGGGAAAGTGGATTTTTCCCAGCTTCCTGAAAACCTAAATATACACCCCCACTTTAAGGCAATGACTAATCCTGAGGCAAGCAAGGCAGTCTTAACCTATTTAAGATTTTTATCTGAAAACCAGGGATTTTAATGAAAATTCTTCAATTAAAAATAAAGTGGAGTTTTTAACATTCAGAACAAATATATACATCTGACTTCCTTTGTCTAAAAGGTTTTTACTGAATTGGTGAAGTCACTGAAGCTACTTATAAATGATGCATAAAATGAAAACTCACTGTCCAAAGCACATAGAGAATACAGACACCACTTTTCAATCACTGCTTCCACAAGCTTTAAAATTTACTATACTGTTGGGGATTTAGTTTTTGTTTGTTTATTTTTTCTCTATTTGGAAAAGGAGACACTAAACAACACTGAGAAAAGTCATGAAAAAATTTACAAGGAAAACTGATTTTTAAGGACTGCTGGAATTTGGGTTCTTACATAATTTTTCCATTATTTTTCTGAGGAGCTAGATCTGTTTAAAACCATTTCTTATGTTTCTGTTACTAAGAGAAGTTACACCCAATCATACATGTACTTCCTCCATAGTCTCTAAGAATAATGCCTATCAGTTAAATCCCATAAAAATGTTAGAAAATGAAGCTCTACAAGATAGTATGAAATAACATTTAAAATTCATTTTAACAACAAAATACATGATTTTAAATATAATCAGAGGTTTTGACTTGGGGATAACAAAAATGCACCCTTTTTGATCGAGAGTAATATGCAACTCCCATTTTTAATAATAGGAAGAATGTGGTTAAATTAATTTCTAAAAAAGTTCATATTACACAAGTCTTTACACATGTTGCTGAAGTATGTCCATAATCCAGATTCAGAGAACATTATCCATATCACTGAAATATATACAGCAATTATTTGAAAATGACAATACTTGATACATTTTTTTATGTTTTCTTGTTACTGATTGCATATGTCATGGTTTAACCGCAGCCATCAGCCAAGCTCCGCATAGCTTTTCACTCCCACACCAGCAGGACTGGGGAGAGAATTGGAAGGGCAAAAGCTGGAAAACTCGTGGGTTGAGACAAAGACAGTTTAACAGCGAAAGCAAAAGCTGTGCACACAAGCAAAGCAAAACCAGGAATTAATTCAGGGCTGCCCATGGGCAGGCAGGTGCTCAGCCATCCCCAGGAGAGCAGGATCCCATCACAGGTAACAGTGACTTGGGGAAGACAAACACCATTACTCCAAACATCCCCCCTTCCTCCTTCTAACCCTCTCTTTACAGACTGAGCATGATGACGTATCATCTGGAATATCCCTTCGGTCAGTTTGGATCACCTGTCCTGGCTGTGTCCCTCCCAGCCTCCCATGCAGCCCCAACTTCCTCACCAGCATGGCCATACAAAAAGCAGAGCAGGCCTTGGCTCTCTGTAAACCCTGCTCAGCAACAACAGAAACATCTCTATATAATCAGTTTTGTGTTCAGCAAAAATCCAAAACACAGCTCCATGCCAGCCACAGGGGAAAAAAGTAATTCTACCAGCCTAAGCCTAGTACACCATAATATTTTGAGTAATTGTACATACTGATGAAAAGACTGTGTATTCAGGTAACATAAGGCTGCACTGCTGTTACTAAAAATAGTAACATTCAAGTACCCTTTGCAAAACTGAAATGTTTGCACAAAAGTCAGTCAGAGATCAATTAAGACCTTTCTCATCTGAAGATTAATTCCAATATAAGCTTCAATATAAAATATTAAAATAATATGTATTTATTAAGTTGGTGTGTTAAAAACGTATTATTATATGAAAATATTTAAGATAAAAATTCAAAATACTTGTGGCATTTACTTTGTGTAGAAGACAAATCCTGTTATACTGTATTGTTAGATTTTCTCAGCTAAGAGAAACAAGAACAAATCCAAAGTAAATTCACCCAACCTCAGTTTATAGCATGTATTTGCTTTTTGTATGGCATTTGTTGCAGCTGAGTCAAGTCCTAGCAAGAGTTAAACTAAGTATCTCTCCCATGTATCTTAAATTCCAACACTGGATTATTTTAGCATTGCATTCTCTTTTATTCATTTACTCTTCCTGCCTAACAAAAGAGTTGAGAATATTCAGAAAGCAGAAGTAAGTGCTTCATTCCAGATCTCTTTTGAATGCATTACTTAACAACCATGTTATGATTGCTTTGTCACGTGGAAGAGATTAATTCTTATTTATAGTGTAAATTGGTTTCTCATCTCAGGATAATTACTCTAAATAAAAAGATATTTGTGAAATGCTCACTGATGCTGGTTGCCGCACCCTCAGTCAGAGGGGACACAGCGTCCTTCCTGCAGACGACGCTGCAGGGCTGCTTACAGATGGATTCTTGCAGTGGCTCCTCCTCCTCGGAAACGTGTCCCAACCCACTCGATGTCTAAGCTAGCATTGCCCAGGAGCAAAGAATAACAGAGGGGTCTTTTGTACAGGTTCCAGGAGACTTACCCACTGAAAGGCCCAGGGACAAAAGATGCTGAAAATGGAAGGGTCCAGGGTTCTTATACTCAAGGGACAAGGGGTGGAGAGAAAGGAAATAACCAATGGGGTAGAAACAGATGGGTGGAACCAACTACCCAGCAACCAAAGGGGATAACAAAGAGGCAGGAGCTAGAACTGGGAGCCAATAGAACATTGACCTAAACAGAACTTTCTAGAAGGGGGTGGTGGCTTCAGCCCTCTGTTCCACCCTCAGATCTGCCCTTGGGTCTGCCCTCGGACCTGCCCTCATCCAGCCATTGGAGGGCTAAGGTTTGGTGGGCATCTGATTGCCACAGCCCATTAATGGGCTGGGCCTCCGCAACAGCTCACGTTATCTTTAGGGGTTTAGAGATCATGTTAAAATACCAAGCAGGAACTTGAAAACAATAAAATACATATAAAACTCTTGAATATGTATCTTATAGTGTACCAACATAGTCAATATTTAATTCCTAAATGTGAAGATATATTTTGAAAAACAAAACAAAAAAAATTTAGCTGTAGGAAGCTTTCTAGAAATGTGTCTTTCTCTCCACTACACAAGGAAAGCTGTATGTGAATTTCAAAATCTCACTAAGGTGTCTAAATACAGGCAGAATGGATATAGATCTTTCTTGAATTTTTGCATGATAAGTGATTTTAAGCACTATGCTGTCTCTTACAATATATTAAGGTAGGCTCTTTGCGGAAACAAGGCTTTTTTTGCAGATTTCTTTGTTCTGTGACACATCTGTATCTTTTTCCTTGTAAGTACTATATTTGGCAGACAGCTCTTTTAAATAATACAAATCTTGCCCATCTCATTTAGTGTTTATAATGCCTCTAGAATAATAAGAAAACTAATACTAAGCAATGATATGTGTGATAAAACTGAAAACTAAGGTGAACAGAAATCCAAGTTGTCCATATTTCTTCCTTCATCATCAAACTGAAAAGGAATGTATCTTGCTGCTGAAACTGGTGAAAAGACAAAATAATAAAACACTTGATGTCCATGGTTTAAATATAGAATTACAAAGATGAACTTGGAAAAGAAAATCATTAACATTTGTCACACACATGGAATCAGGAGTGTTGGGCCCCTTATTAGCAAGAAAAGAGAGAAATTGCAAAAACAAGAGCTGCAAGAGTAGCTTATTTCACCAATTTGGATATGACATTTAGAAAAGCTATAGTGTTTGAATAGAAATCAGTAAAGGATAACAAACAGGCATGTAAGGCAAACTAACAAGAGGATATTTTTTTCTTTTAAGCCTGGATTTTAACAGGCTTTGTGTTCATCAGTGGTGCTCATCATGCATGAGTGGAGAGAAAAAGACAATGAACTACCAGGAAAGGGAGAGACTAACAAAGGTTTTAAACAAATATTGTGAAAGCCAGAAGGCAACAACCAGCCTACACAGCTGCCTACCTGCCAAAAAAGTGCAAATAATTGGGATGCTCCTATCTAAATTGAGTGCGTGGTTCAGTTGTTGAATGTTCCTTTATTAGCTGTTAGGAAATTATATCACTAAACAACCAAAGAATTTGCTACATAACAGCTGAGCATTCTGTAAAAAGTGCAAATGTAATTGAGTGTTTTACATAACAAAAGCACTTCTGAAAGGGATAAAATGTACTCAGTAATTAATTTTTTGTTTATGATACTTGTGCTGCATTCCAGTGCTTGATTAACAAATGCAAAATAAAACACTTCCAGAGCAGTCCTTATGGAACTAAGAGAAGATACCAAAAGAAGAAAAGAAAAAATAAACAAGGGGCACAGTGTAATACTGGTCATTCTATTTTTATTTTAAAATATGAGCCTTCTAAGAAAGACAGAAAGATTTCGTTGTTAAACATCAGGAGGGCAATACAAAGTCAAAATACAGTTCTTCAAGGTTCAATGTAAAAGCTATTCATTTATTCCAGGAATTAAATTTGTCAGAGCAATGAATGATAGCCATTGTCTGGCACAACTCCCTCTTTTATTCCTTCAAACCATTAAAGGATAATCCTACATGAATCAAATCAAGG
Source organism: Gymnorhina tibicen (assembly GCA_013399875.1). Taxonomy (NCBI): domain Eukaryota; kingdom Metazoa; phylum Chordata; class Aves; order Passeriformes; family Artamidae; genus Gymnorhina; species Gymnorhina tibicen. Next base: position 249,751 of record VXAZ01000788.1, read on the forward strand.
ATCTTCAACATGGAAAGAATCAAACCAAGGGATTCATTTGACTTTCAGGCTGATTAATTTCAGAAGCTCTGTGGATTTGGGTTTGAGGAAGTGAGCACTACACTGTTTAATACTGGCAGAGAACACATTTCTATAAATTCCCAAGACAGACAATCATAGCTTTACCAAACCTTGATTATGTTTTAGTTTGGATAGACTGTTTGAATGAACAACTTCATAATGTTTATGGAACGTGCAAGGGCACAGGAGGGAAGAGCATGTGGTCAGCCATCCTTTGCGTTACTGGACTTGTGGCTATTAAGCTATTTGAAGAGGGTTGCCTTTTCTTAGCTGCTCAATCATACCATGTTTAATTATTTTAAGAAACAGTAGACTCCGAGAAATAAACTGTTGACTCAAAAATAGGTATTACCATGTACTACTGTCAATGTTCATATGTATGTATATATTTTTTTAATTTACTTACATGTTCTTGAATATAGGTATACATTCCCTTAAAAAATTAAAAGTGTAAATTTGTTACAATTTATCTAGGAAGTATGATATAGATTTTGGTCACTTTAAATTACTTTAGTTATGGGAGAGTTAAAATGGAATGATTAACCTGTTTTCTTCTAAACTTATCTACCTTCTAATGGTGAGATACAGCTGAGTTCCTAAACATTTACCATCTTGAATGGACCACTACTAAGCATAATGTATCCTCTTTGCTATAATTAATGACATTCCCATTGATCACAATAGATACATTATTTTTCCGATGACTGATCTCCATATATCAGCATTCAGTAGTAATAACACATTGTCAGTAAGTCAGTATCAACTTGGAACAGAAGAGCAGTTGAATTGTAACTCCTTTATCATAAACTTACAAATGAATAATTCTTTCTGCTTATTGCCTCTTCTAGTTTCCGTCACTCCACAATAAATTATCTAGTAACTCTTTTATAACTCACAAAGTTTAATAGCAAAATATAAATGGGCTGTATTTGCAGTAGTTTTTTCTTCAGATTAATTTCCATGCTGAGAGTCAATATTTTATTAGTGACCTGTACAAAACTGGAGAAAGAAATTTGAGAAAAAAAATCAGGAAACCATGTTAGATTAGTACTTTCTGAAGTGTTTCTGTATAAATCAGGCTGAGGATTTTGGGACTAAATTATTTCTAATGAATAAAACTACATTAACTACACAAGGTTGGAAGACAGTCCATCCAAAAATAAAGATCAGAATTTATGGAAAAGGAAAAAAAATAGCTCAAAATTCTACTGCATCATATATGTAGGGCTTATTCCAATAATCTTGATATTAGAGGGATCTCTGATATTTCTAAGGTCCAAATTTTTTAGATGAGCTATTTCTCATAGCAGCTTGCCTGACATTTTCTAACAGATATTTACTTGATGCTGAGTGAAACTGTAAAATGAGTCTGCTTAAAATCATCATCCCTACTCGTAGCTAATTTCATTTAACTATTTTATTTTACTTTCCCCCTCCCTGTATATATGTTTAGTAACTATATCATCTAATACATTTCCACTTAAATTAATACAAAACTTTGACAACAGTGATTGTGCTTCACAGATTTAAACAGTAAATATTCCCTATTTGGAATATTTGGAAGCTTGGAATTATTATAGCCACAGTTTTATATTGCAAATACTGCATCAATCCAACTTCTTTTGAAATCAGTGGTTGTCTATATACCCAGTTTAAACAGAGTTGGATCAGGTTCAGAATCAGTGACAAATTCTTGTGCATCAGACTAAAAGAGAACATAAGGATAGATTTTTCTTCTCTAATCTTTAAGCAGTGAAGGATAATCAAAATAACAAAATGCCAACTGCATTTCACCATGCAGAGTTTTCAAGTATGAACTGTATTTTGCTTCTTTTTTCACCTAGAAGGATCAGTAATGAAACCTCTTGGAAGAAAATTGTCAAGTATGAGAAGATATATAAAGTTTAAGATCAATAGTTGTTCAGTATTACATTGTATGGGAGAGGAGTGAGTATACAACAATAACAAAATATAACAAAATATATATATTTCAGGTGATGACTATCATGTTCTCTAATATGGTTGAAATAACATAAGAGATTAAGGAGAGTCTTTAACCTTTTAAAGGTTAAAGTCTTTAACCTTTTAAAGGTCTGTAACCTTTTTGACAAGAATCTATCAGCCAAATTAGTGTTTTATACATTTGAAGATGGGAAGAAAATACACACAAGCACATTATTTTACATTCATTTCCTTATATGCTCTCACAGACAGTTTCATGCCCATCACACAATATTTGCACTAGAATATATTACAGTGGTACAACTACATATGGCTGTCTTGAAATGGTGCACACTCCGTGTATTCAGGTATGAAGGTATCCAGTCCAATTCTGTTTTCACTGTACTTTCTATGAAAGGCTTGCAGAAATGCAGGGAAGTGGTATGAACACAACAAACACAAATTCCTTATTATGAAAAAAAAATCAAAAAATGTCAGTTTGAAATGAAAATATATGAGTTCAAATGTATATTGCAGACTTTTTATAGTCACTTACGAAGTTTTTCAAGAAACAAACTAAACAAAACATGCAAAGAATACATCTCTCCTTAATTCTCTTCTGTTTAAAGGCAATCTGCCAGTCTGTTAGAAGGCTCACTTTTCACATCTCTGTGAGTGATTTTGATTATGTGAAACCAGTATTTCTTCCATCTGTGAGTGACAGTTTATGACTTTAAAGATATATGCTTCTTCCATTAAAAGAATATATTTTGTTTCCAGAACTAAAAATATTTTCTCTCCTAAGCAGTACTTAAGTTGATGTGAAAGTGCTCTGCTTCTCTTCCTAAGTGGCAAAAATGAGAAGTTAAATCAGAAAGTGTAATCAGCTGGAGAAAATACAGAAACTTAAACTTTCAAGTTTTAATTACACATGGTTCAATGGAAAAAAGTAAGGTCATGAGCTCTAGAAATTTTTTTTTCCCCATGGAGCATGAGACAGATACATGAAATATTCTTCAATTTACTTTTCATTCTAAAATCTGATGTGGCCACCTAGAGCTAATCAATGGCTATTTGTTCATGAAAGCTATCAGTCATAATCCTAAGCAGTATAAACTATGGTGTGTAGAGGTGTATTTGCAAAGACCTGTGCTGTACAACATGTGTTGTAATGGTCTCAGGCTTTGTGAGAGACTGGAAGGAGTCCTGGCTTGAAACATTTCAGGTGCATCTGTGGGGAAAGGGGCAGGTCAGGTCTTGCCCTGGCAAGGTGATGCCCTGCTCCACACACCCCACACCCCTGGGGCCCAGGTCCCAGCGCCTCAGTGGGGCCAAACCCTGGCATATGGGAGGCAATGCTTCACACCCTGACCCTGGAGCTGCTAACCCGGATCCTGAGTGGCCAAATGACAGAAGTCTCACCTGTGAGAAGGGCCTAGGGAAGACAAAGTGTACTTAAGCCAAAGCATCAGGTGAGCATATGTCTTTACCCTACTTTCCCTTGGATTTGAATCAGCTAAAACACCATTGGAAACAGGAGTGGTAGCTATCTTTGTTCTTTTCTATATCTCTTAGCTCTTTCTTCTTCTAACTTCTTCTTCCTGAAGTTTGAATAACTTAAATTGTATGGGTTGAAGTTTGCTAAATTGAATGGGCTTAGAATTTGCCAAGTTAATGCTTTGTGAAATGCTTTATGTTGATTGAATGTTGCCTTAAACTTTTGACAAAGTTCCCTGATTTTCTGAAGTTTGCCAGTAAAGTTTTTGTTGTTTTGGCCTTTTGAGAGTATCTTGCCAGTGTTTCTCTCTTGTCCAGGGTACACAGAAAAGCCCCCAAACTGTAAGCCCCTTTAAGGGACTTTGGCAAATGAGTTCTGGGGCCTTACAAGCTTCCACTATGTAAACTACAACTGTGGGCTCCTGCTGTCATTTGTTTGCAGTCTAATCTTAGACTGAACCTAAAATTATGTCCTAAAATTGAAAACAGCTTTCAGATCTATATGTAACCCACTTGTTTCAGTTGATACTATAAAACCCTTGCAATTCCTTTTTTTTTTTTTTTTTTTGAGTTGACGAACCATAAACTTGCTTGGATCCATAGCAGCTTGCTTGCTCATTTTGGGTATCTGAATTTATCGTCCAAAATTCAGTCAGACGGGTTTTGCCTTTCTTTTTACAACTAGGAGAAAATTTAATTCTCCCTACACTCTTAATATAGGTTCTTTTAGAAACAATGACAAACAATGTCAAGCAACATGCTTTGCCACTGGTTTGTTATACAAATGTAATTTTCCATGTTTACCCAACAGTCAAGTTTCTGTACAGTCTTTTTATTACGGGAGGCTTAGGTAGTCGGGAGTTATTATATCATGATGTTTTGCTCTGTGTATAATTTAAAAACAAGCTTCCTAAGTAATCTGAATATTACCATGAATCTTAACAGTTTTTACCAGAGTGGTCTTGCAGCACACTTCTTGTTTAGTCTGTCCTGCTGTCCTGTGCACATACCACAATAACTAAAGCAAGTTAGTGTGCCGAATAATTTATAGTTTCATTGTTGTGGGTTTGAATTTCATTTTGCTTACATACGAGTTAAAAATATTATTCTTTGAAAGTTTCAGTAGTAAGAATTAATACATAACTAGAATACATGCTTGTTATTGTGCTTTATAGAATAATATTACTCATTTTTTTAGGAAAAAATTAGAATTATATTTCAAGTTGACTGAAATGTAGGCGTAAATGGGGTAAAGCACATTTTATTTCGGAGTCTATTCTTTGGATTCACTGTCAGAAAATTAAATACAAAGATATACATAGAAATACATCTCTAAGATATATGTAGAAATATATACATAATGTTGGTTGCTTTTTAGAAAATTATTTTTCGTAGTACTGTGATATGCAGGAAAAAAAAGACTTTTTGTCTATCGACTCTGTCTAAAGACTCTTTATGAGAACTTTTCTGTCTCCCTCTGTATCTTAAGGTAGAAGTGATTAGCCTATATTAGAAGGTATTTCACATATTGTAGAAAATTATTCAGTAATGATCTGTTACTTCAAGTTTAGACATCTGTGCCATGGGGCTCTTGCTTTGAAAATCTTTCTTATTTTCTTATTTTACATTTAAAATACACAGATAGTATAGTCTCAAAGCCATTACAGTAATTTGCTGAAGTTGAGTAAGCACCAGCCAGCTGGGACAGGGATGACAGACGAGATAGACATCTCTGAGACACAATATTTGCCTGAATACCTATATCATTGTTCTTATCCAGGAGATCTTACATCACACATAGGAAAAATACTTGAGTATAATTGACTCAGAGTCAGGTTCTGCAAGGTCATATTGACCTGTTGCTGGTGCATTTAAATTCTAATTGAGGCAAGAAAAATACAGGTTGGTGTACCATCTGGGAAAGACAGGTGACACCTGCTCTGAGGGGTGGAGACATAAAAAGAAGGCTGCAGCATAATATAGTCACATTTTATACCTGTCTCAGAGAACTAGAAGCTAGCCACAAGAAACAGTCATTTTGATACATTTCATATGTCTTTTTCAGGTAGGAAAGTCAGTTTGTCAGATGACAGCTGCTTTCCCAGCTGATATAGTTGGATTCACCCTCCTTAAATGCTCAGTAAGGAGTTGGAGGTTTGTCAGTTAAATATATGACATTGTTATGATTCTTGATGACATGTGCAATGACACAACTTACCTAGAGTGCTAAAAGCCATCTCTCTGCCAACAATGTGAAGTGACACAGTGCTCATTCCACTGCCAGTTTTGCCTCTTCTGTAATTGATATATTTGCAACAGTTGTACCAGTGATACAATTTTGCACCTTTTATACAGTTTTCATCCAGGTCATGTGACAGCTCTGAGAGGCTCCCTATTTATCCTGTGGGGAAAAAAGACAAAGAGAAATGATTCTACTTCAAATCCACCTTAAAAATGCCAATCTCATGTGGCCTGTACTTAGTTAAATAGTATTCTCAGATACAGCAGGGGCAGACTTTTACCTTCAATGCCAGTGTTTTACCATTTAAGACCTAGAAGAAAAACCTCAGCTGAGGTCTGAAAGTGTCTGTAAATACTGAGTTTATTGTGTCTGTTCGCATCCCAGAGATAGTTTTGAGAATGCAAAAAATGTTCTGTTTTGAAAATGGCACCATAAATGTTAAGGGAAAACCTTAAACCAAAGTATGAACATATTGCCCCTAAAAAAAACCTGATATGCTTACAGCCATGAGAAATGAAATGCTCTTTTTTTTGTTTAATGCTATCTGATACATACAGCCTTGTTCACTGCCACTAAAGTAACTGGAAAGCTTCAGCTGAATCCCATAGGAAGTGAAAGTAACTTTTGTGAAATAATGGAAAAATGGTTATAGAAATTAACTTCCCAGAAAAAGGAAAGCTGTTACTGGAATAAATCTGTATGTTTACTGCTTTAGGAAGTGGATTATTTGCTATCTCTGACTGTCCTTTGATGCAATGTGTGATGGTAAATGTCCAAAAATATACATGAGCATTGTGATGCTCAGCACTTAGTTATGCTTTTCTCTGCAAGGATATAGTTTGTAATCTTTATTCTCAGCTGAAAAGAGAGAGGTGCCTAAGCATGGGACTCACCTTAGGCAAAACACTAAGTAGAAAGGAAAGTGCTCCCACAAATCTGACTTCCACATGAATTTCACAGAATCACAAGGTATGCTGAGTTGGAAGGGACCCACAAGGATCGTTTGAGTCCAATTCCTGGCCCTGCACCGGATCTTTAGCTTCTAATTAGGCATTAAAAGAAAAAGTTGCAGAATCTATTTCTGTGTAAGAGGTAGATGGCAAATGAATTCCCAAGGAAAAGTGGAAACCTGAGCTTCAGTAATTCTTAAAATTTAGGGATCTGAATGAACATTTGTTCTTTCAAAGGAAAATCATCATATCTTTTTGCTGTCTAAACTGAGCCACTGTGTATATGCGAGATTCATAGGAACTGAAACAAGAACCACAGCTCAAAAACACTGGGCAGTGCAGTCAGCTGCAAATGAAGTGTGACTTTTGCTGCCTGAGGTTTTTTTAGTTTTCTGTGTTAGATATTAAATAACTTAAATTTCTCATAGATATTTTGAACTTACAGTGGATACTATTTGTTATTACATGTAGTGTTTGAGGGTTTTTTTGCCTATAGTTTATTCATAACAAATCACTTTTAAAAGTACAATTCAAATTTTGTTAGTCACTGGATATTATTCTTTTTTGTTTTCTTTTTTTTTTTTTGCAGCTCTCTCAAAACTGACAGATTCATTCAAATTGCTAAAAACAGTAAGAAATTTTTTTGTCTTTAATGCGATACTTTCTGTACTAAATTTGAGCTATAGTTTGGGAAGAAAAGTACATATTATAAAGGTGGCAAAGAGCAAAGCATGCTCTGTACAGATGAAATTATAGATGAACTATTGTGATGAGTGCCATTAGATTATATAACATGCAGAATTAAAGAGCCCTTCAAGAAATTGGTGCTTTCTGCTCATTCTGCTTCAACTTCCTTTGCTCAGGTTTTAGGGATGACGAAGATTGTCAAAGACATTAACAACCTTATTGCTTTCATAGACTGACATTGACTCATGTTTTGCTACTGAGTTTTAATTTGAATTTGCTTTAAAATCAAAATAAGAGAAAGGTTAAAGGCAAGTTTAGTAGGTACACTGAAAGAAGCATATGAATTTTGATATCGGAAATGTTTTGAAACATTTGCAAATATTGTAACTTTTTTCTGATACGAATATTCATCAAATGTAAAAGACCACGGTGTGCCACACACCTGACATACATTTACATTTCTTAAACTAAATAGAATAATAGATATAAAACATCTAGTGTAATTTAATTTCAATGATGCCTTTATCAACACTTGGCAACAGCTACATGGAAGACAGAAAAAATATGGAAACTTCTTTCTGAGTGATTAAACAGCTTTCCTGTTGAAAATACGTGTTCTGAGTATGGATCAATCTACTCAGAGGTAAAGTGGTTTCTTGAAATGTAAAAGGAAATAAAACCCTATTTTATTATTGCACTGTTTGTATTTATGCAAGGCAAAGCAAATGCAAAAGACAAAATGAGGGAGAGTAATTTTGACAATTAAATAAATTCTGATAATAGTAAGTACCAATAATGATGAAATTATTATTCAGATATGAGAACTGTTGGTTTGAAGAAAAGATATACCTCAGATATACCAGAAAGGGGTGCACAGTGTACTAAAGGACAGGGACCTTGTATAATTTAAGAAAGAGAATCAATTTGGTAGTAGGTCAAGAGTGAAAGTAATTTGTTTTTCAGAACTATTTTCTGGTAGATACATTTTGTATCTCAAGATCTGCTAAACCAGCAGCTTAGTAAACTCTGGTTTGCTTTTCTTTTTATTTTTCCTCAAATTAGACATATGAGACCACCTATTGTTTGTATTATTTATCAAATGGATAAATATGCCATGACTTTTCAGGGTTTTTTCTGTGTGGACTGTGTTCCTGAATTTGCAAGTTAATCCATGCAAATTGTTCCTAAGCTTATTTACTTTTAAAATTACAAGGTAATTCAACCATATATAGTACTTAACATTAGTTTTTACTGTGCTTCAAATATATTTCTGAATAGATGGATATAACTTCATTTGCAGGTCTATGAAATCAAATTCAAAAACTTTAATAAATTATGAAAGTGTCTTTCATTTTCAACTTTAATGATACTTGCATATTATATTTGCAAAGCAAAGCACTCCAAAGTTAGAATAGATTAGAATGAAGTAATCTGTGGACTCTTGTGTTCCTGTGCATAAGTCGTATAATACAGTTTTTAAGTAGATGCTAGTGTACTGTTCTGTCCATGAGACCCCTGCATCATTCAGCACACATGATTAATAGTATTCAATAAATAGGTACCTATTCAGTATTTTGTTTTCTTGTTATAATTCCCTGTGCAGCCTTAGGCTGCTATTCAAGTGCTACTAGGGAGACAGAATTATTAATCTCCTCATGTTTTATTTGATGGCAATGATCATTATAGCATCTAATGCTTCACAAATAGTAATTAATTTGCTTTCACAGAACACCTGTGAAGTGAGAGGACATTATTTCTGTTTAAAAGGTGGGGAGCTGAGGCAAAGAGATATGAATGGCTGAAGCTTATGAACATTTTGAGATTTGAGAGCTCTGTTTCCTTAGAAGAATGTCAAATTTTGTGAATTTAATTTATTCAAAACAT